>BRDA01012629.1:102725-113775 GCA_036984385.1 Crenuchus spilurus | reverse complement strand
CTGGAGTGTCTCGTCCACATGGTACGAATCACTGTGACTACACCACCACCACACAATCACACACAATCTCATACTCTAACACACACTAACACACCACCACCACATCAGTGTCACTAAGCATGGTACACCTGCTCTGTGAGGTCCTGATGATTGAAGAACAGAATGAATAAACAGAGAAACAGATGTACTACAGTCAGTAATTTAGCACTAAAGTTGCACCTGTATGTTCAGTGGCGCTAAAATGGACAATGAGTGTAGATACAAGCTATGTGGACCTAATGAAGTGGCTGGTGAATGTATATTAAAGAGTGATAACCTTGGAATACTCTACTGGGTGTCATAGTCCAAAAGAATCTTGTGAACACATTTTAAACAAGCACACTTACTCAAATACTGAGCATATTCTCACCTGCAGAAAATATCACATCTGTATCTGTTTTAGTACACACTGGGATCATAATGTAGATATATCTGTCATGACAAAATGTTTGTCTCATAGTTTCACGGATATTTTGGCTCATGACACTTCTGCCACCCTAGCATTAGTGCCAACTGGAGATCCTGAGGCCTCCTGTAGTGCAGTGGAAACTGAGACTTTGCGTCACCACCTGTTGCAATAGCGAGTTGCAGTAGAAATCCTAAACTGTGCTGCATGATAGCTGATTTTTTTTCTTTTTGCTTGTTGATGAGAGAGTTCTGTATTAAATAACTGCAGTTGGGTAACATATCAGCCTTCTTCAGAACATTGTCTTTGACTACACAAACAGGACATGCTTTGATTCACCTTAGCAGATCTTTTCCTGTGTCTAACAAATGGAGCAGAAGGCGTGCAACCCAAAATATATCAACACATCCATTTTACAACCCCAGCCCCAGAAAAGACGGGACCTTGTGTAAAATATAAAGAATGTAAATAACAGTGATTTGTTATTGCAGAGCCATATTTTATTCACAGTAGAAAATTGCAGAGCCATATTTTATTCACAGTAGAACATAAAACACATGTCAGATGTTGAAATTGAGACATTTTACAATTAGAAGGCAGCAACATCTTAAGTTTTGGACAGTGTCATGTCTACCATTGTGTAGCATCTCCTCTTCATTTAACAACAGTCTACAAACATCTGGGAAATGAGGAGACCAGTTACTGGAGGTTTGGGAGTGCTGACCACAGAACAGTATTTTGTTAACATATGACTTTTTCTCTGCATGATACAGCTTTAGCTTGTATTTGTGGATTGTACAGAAAACTGTTCACAGATAATGACTTCTGGAAGTGTTTCTGAGCCCATTCAGTGATTTTTAGTACAAAATCATGTCTGTTTTTAATGCAGTGCCACCTGAGGGCCTGCAGATTACAAGTATTCAATATTCACTATTGGCCTTATTCCTTGTGCACAGGGATTTCTCCAGTTTCTCTATCTTTTGATGGTATTATGGACTGTAAATGGTGGGATATTCAGAGTCTTCAGAATTTTACTTTGAGAAACATTTTTCTGAAATTATTGCACAATTTTAGACAGTTTTTTTTTTTTGCAAATTGGTGAACCTAGCTTTGCTTTTGAGAGATTCTGCCTCTCTAATACACTATTTTTATACCCAGTTATGTGATTTAGTTGCAAATTGCTCCTCCATCTGTAACTCTTACTTTGTTTTTTCTGTCTCATTTTTTTTAAATGTGTTGTTGCCATAAAGTTCTAAATGAGTAAATGAGCATATCCACAGTACTGGGAATTAATTCTTATGGTTTCCATGTAACTTACGCAATTTATTATAAATTGTATTTAGTGGATATAAATGATGGTATAAATTGCATTAAATGAAGACATTTGATCATCTTCTGTCATGTTAGAAGGTTTTTTGTTTTCTAAATGATTGTATATATTTCTTGTTGAATTGGGTAACATTTTAGGTTGCGTAAGTTACGGATTCCATTTAACAGGCACTTCAAATATTGTAAGTTGGACCGTCAAGAATGAGGTCTGTGCCCAAAGTAGACTTGTGTCATACAGAGGTTTGTGCCATAATGATAAAACTGTAATGTTTTTAATAAACCATGGAATGGAACACCAACAATCTGATCTGATTTCAGAGTGTCTTATTTAGCTTACTTGTTCGCACATTTTGTGACAAGTTTAATTTTGAAGTTCCATATCCCAAAGCTGTTTTCCAGTACTGTTTATGTGCTCAAATGTTTTTCATGTAATGGTCAAATGTCTCATTTTCTACATCTGATATTTGTTCTATTTCCTGTTGTGAATAAAATAGGACTCTGAGATTTGCAAATAATTGCTTTTTTTGCAACTTTTTTTGGAATTGTACGCTATGTTATCCATTTCTCTCATTCTTTTAGAAGACAGCTTCAGATGAGTGTTTTTCTTTCCAGATTCGTTATATTTCCCAAACTCAAGGGCTGCCTGGAGAGCAGTTGCTCAACGTGGGGACAAAAACTTCTCGATTCTTCTGCAAGGAGTCAGACTCGCTGTATGCACCCTGGAGACTTAAGGCAAGTTTCCTCACCTTCTCTCCCTTTTTACAGCTTCTTGACAGAGGTGTTGGGCAATTGAAGGGATATTTTTTCTGTATGTAGGCTCTCAGGTGGCTTATTTTTTCTCATGTACTTGGTTTGCATCATCTTCAGTACTCCGCCTTAAAGTAGCACATTTGAAACACATTTTAAGCTTTTTCTCCTACATGAACCTGCGGTGCATATCATACTAGTCCTCATTTTAGGCTTTCAGTGAAAATGTACTAATAGCAGAGTGACTTATTCTCTATTGTCTTTAGGAAAAGCACTAGTGTAATGAATTTGTCTTTACATATCATTTACATGTGATTTTAAACTGCCTGTTGGGTTTCTACAGAAGACGGAGGAACATGAGGCGGAGACTGGGATGAAATCGAAGGAGGCCAGAAAGTACATTTTCAGCAGTTTGGACGACATCAGCCATGTAAGATATTAGTGGAACAGTATCCATTGATCTCAACATGTTTAGAGCCTCACACATCAGCAGTAAAGCTATGATCATGCTGCATTTGATCTACACTGCTGTCTCAAAAAAACTAATTATTATTAAAAAGTTAATTTTTGTTCATGATTTAATTCAAAAAGGGAAACTCCTGTATTTACAGTATGTTCATTACACATAAAGTGACACATTTCAAGACTTTTTTTTTGTTTTAATGTTGATCAGTATGATTCATTCATGATCTAGAAAACCTCTGTGTGTGTGAGAGAGAGAGATTTTGTTGTGGTGTTGCTTTTAATTTGAGCATTTGTTTTTCATTCTGTGTTCTTTTTTCCTCTTCTTTTTAAATTTTTACTTTGTCTTATGTTAAAAGTTTTTAAAAAGCAATCCAAATTTTATTTCCTCTTTGAGAACGCTGTATCGACATGAAAAATAAAACAAAAACGGCTTGAAATGTCACTTTACATATACTGTATTATGAAATATATGAAGGTTTACCTTTTTGAACTAAATTATTAATGTATTAATTAATTTATACTTTTGAAATAATATTTTCTTTTTTTTACAGTAATTTACTGTTTGTTCTTTACTGTATGTAGATTGACAGAACTCTAAGTAAAATTGATCCAGACACTGGGGAAGGTGCTGTTTATTGTTGCACTCTGTGTCTTTTAGGTGAACCTGGTGCTGAATATGGAAGGCTGTGATCAGCTTGCAGAGAAGGCGGATAGACAGGAGTTTGTAGATCTCCTGAAGATGATGTTGCTGATTGATGCAGAGCAGCGCATCACACCCTCAGATGCACTCAACCACCCTTTTGTCACTATGCAGCATTTACTGGACTTCCCCCACAGCACCCAGTATGTTCTTAGACCCTCTGGAGGGAACCTGCACCAACTTCAGCAAAATAAATTTTATCAGATGTAACATATCAAATTTATATATCAGCCATCTTGCAGTAAAATATTGGCATCGGTCACAGCCAAGCACTATAACATACCATGTAGCATAGAGATCATTGTAATAGTACTTCCTCAATAGTAGGTTGTAAGATTAATAACTGAATAATATGCTCCTGTTTAAGGAGGTTCAGAAGTTAAAAATCTAATATATCAGGCATTATTATTGTTTTTTGAACACATCCGACACAGTGATTTCCACACACATTTTGTGAAACTAGATTAAATGAAACATTGTCTCTCCCACAGTGTGCAGTCTTGTTTCCACATCATGGATGTGTGTCACTCAAGAGGCACCACTTATGACACAGTCAACCGTAACAAGGCTCCGCCTCCTTTGATGAAACCAGTCACCCTCCCCAGTGCCCCCAACATCACTGTCGCCTTCAACAAAATGCCCTCCATGCACTCGCAGGTACCACGTCCATCCACAGACACTTTTAGTCTTTAACAGAGCACATGTTCACTGTGATTTCTATGTTTAAATACAACTGGGACCTTAGAGTAAATCTGTTCATAATTTAGGATTTGTCACTATTATTCATTATTACTCATATTCAGCATTTTAATCAGATTGTGATCTTAGTAACTTATACATGCTACCTGTCTACTCAAGTCATTTTAAACACAGGGTCACATCAGAATTGTATAATATTGTGAGTTAATTTGTGTTGATAATTTCATTCATAAAGTTAAACTGATATATATTTTATTTTCATTACATATAATGTGATATAGTTCCTTTTTTTATGTTTGACAGTATGGCTTATAGAAGACCAGAATGTCAAATTATTAGAATAATTTGTTGTGTTCAAACAGTATCAGCATTAAAAGAAAAAAAAAGACTTGAAATATGTCACTTTACATGTATTAAGTATAAAATGACAATTTACATTCTCTTTCTTTTTTTTTTACTTTACAAAAGTGTGACGACACTCATTGATGCTGTTTTTATTGACGATGCCTCGCAGATTGCAGTCAGCTCCATTTCTGCTAGCTTGTCTTTTACACTAATGTTTCTGTGATGTTAATTGGAGACTCCTATTGACCCTGTAATCTGACCTCTCTGTCATCGTCTCTTTTACTCTCTCCTTTCCTTTATCTCTCTTCTTTGTAGCCTCTACCACCACCTGCCCCAGCCGTGGTGCACCCTGGTATTCCTCTCCAGACAGGAAGTGCACAGTTTGGCTGCACTGACTCTTTTCAACAAGCACTCATACTTTGCCCCCCCACCATTCAAGGTACCTCAGATATGTTGCACATGAAAATGAAAAGCGCAGCTGTTTTACAGTTTAGATGGATTGTTTGATTGATGGGTGGATTGCATGATCGATGGAAGGATTAAATTGGTTTGGATGGGTGGAGGAATGGATTGTATTGATGGATGGATGGATGATGGATGGACTGTATTGATTGATTGATGATGGATTGTACACTAGTGGTAAATATAATAGACATGGTTAAATATGAGCTGTTAAAAAACAGTGTATATTCTGATATCACTTCAGTTACTAGTACTTATAATTATGAACAAATATGTCAGAAAACATGAATACAGATAGAATATAAACAGAAGACACTTGTGTTGTATTCATATATACAGACATGTATGGTAGTGAGTAATATGTATAACAGTAATGTATAGAGTGTAATTGTACAGTAAACAGTGTAATACGTATTTAACAGAATGCAGTACTAGAGTAATAAGTAAAATAAATAGTACAGATTATTATATATATACAGTAATGTTCTTATGTGATGCCAGTGTCCCTGTATGTAAATGTTTTTTGGTTATGTAGGAATTGGGTCAAACCCCAGCCAGCCCTCGGGCTATTCTGTCCGAATGGAGACCACTCTGCCCCTGGTGACTCAGGCCCCAGCCATCCAACCCTTACCCCTACGGCCTGGAGTCATAGCACAGGTAACCCCTAACCTCAGCTAGGCTCTCCCTTCAACATTTCCAGGAGTATCTTGCATGTGGATGAAGCACAAGGTTCAGATTGTTCTTTATAATGGCCTTTTTGCATTATTGGTCTCTCAGAATAGCATCTTTTTAAAAAGATTATCTCTGGTTCCATTCAGGATTCTTACAACTTTGTGTATCATTGGCTCTACTGGACAGCATCAATCAATTGAAGGCTTTACACAACATAAACAGTAGTAATAGAGCCTCTCCTTCCAGGTGCTGCCTTTTAGTTTCTCTTGGTTTCTGCCTTTTAGTTTCTCTTGAAACTCCAGAGACCAGCATCTCACAACAATTACGCTGTTTCTTCAGCAGAACACTGCAGGCTCTTCGGGGACATCACTATTGTTGATTTCTCTGTTCTCTACAACTTGACATGCCCGCAAATGTTATTGTGGTTCATGCTTAACCCTTTTCCTCCAGGTTCTGTTCCAAAGAGTAGCAAGTTTTTCAGCATGAACCATTATGACATTTGTGGGCCTGTCATGTTGCAGAGGGAAGAGAAATCAACAATGGCAACAGTATTTGTTTTGTTTGGTGTTGTCTGGAGTATAGGGGGGCAGCCATGGCCTAGTGGTTAAGGATCTGGTCTTGTGACCAGAAGGTTGCCGGTTCAAACCCCAGACAGGACAAGACTGAAGCGCCCATGAGCAAGGCACCTACCGGTAATCCGCTAACTGGGTTCACTGGAAAGCATAATATTCTTTATTTTTGGTGAAAGTGCACCTAATTTTGGGTGTTGAGATGAATCAGAGCATTTGTTTGATTCAGCAGATGTAAATAATTCTGTTCATAGTCGCAGGCTGATCTTATCTGCATCCTGATCTCATTCTTGTGCTTTAAACATCACAGAACTTGTCAGAATTATAATGTAGCATCACATTTGAAATTTGGTTCTTTGTCTGGATCATGCGTCAATCAGCTGCTTATCAGCTGCTGCAAGCCTAAAGGAGAGAAAATGGCAAATATTTTGGAAATATTAGAAAGTGTTTTCTAATGTTTTCTGAAGTGTTTTGATTTTTCATGGAGGTGGTCTTGTTTCCTTTGCAGCAGCCATGGTCCAACAGGACTCCACAAATTCTTGTTCCAGCATGGCAGCAGGTGGCCCCTCCGCCTACCACCCTGCCTTCAGACACTGTTACTGGCCCTCAGAGGAGAGGAGACTGGGGGTAAGATACTACATTTCCATTCTCAGTGTATAGTAAACCAGATATATGGAGGCATCCAGCTTGTTTTGTTTCTTGTGCTACAATATACAGTCCCACATGGGAAAAAATTTTGTCATATATATTCATTACACATAAACTCAACTCAGGTTTTAATCCTGTAGTAAATTAAACTAGCAGGACTGCACTTTGACTTGGATGTGTACTTATTGTTCTCGAAAGCTGATTGATTCATGATTTGGTGACCTGGTGACATTTACAGCAATAAAATTCTCTTTATCTATAATATGAAAACAGGACAAAAGGCTTATTTAGCTATATGATGAACGTTTATACACTTTTATATAAAAGAGTGTTTCATACAGGGTGAAAATATATATCTGAACATATTTGAGATAACTACTCACAGTCACCACTCAGCTTCATTAGTATGCATTGAGAAACTAAAAAATAAAACAATTTTAAGACACCAAACGTCTTTGATAAAAAAAAATAATAACTGGCTAAAAATAACTAAGGCAGTTATAAGTCTTAATGTTACAGTTCTCTATTATTATAAACTACGTTTTTATAATTTCTCAGATTTAACTTTTTATTGCTAACATTAGCACTTTTTAATGTTATTTTAATTGTCTACTATATTATATTATTTTATAGTCATAACCTTTTGCTCATTTTCATTTGAACTTCCCTCTTAATTTTATGGCTTCAGTTCTCTGTTCATACTGCCAGTTCCTTAAATGGAAAACTTTTTTTGTGCCTTCTGAATTCAGTTCTAAAGGCTTCCTCTTAGGATTTTTTTATGTTTACTTTTTGTTTAGAAAAGTGCGCCCACACAGCAGTCATTACGGTTCCATGATACCCCAGGCCCTCATGACCAACCAGATGGCCGTGTCGGCACACCAGCCCATAAACATAGGCATCGCTCATGTTGTGTGGCCTCAGACTGCAGCCAGCAAGAGCAGCAAGCCCAGTCAGAACAGGTGAGCAGTGCTATGAGGATAAGATAAACTCAGTAGATTTTATGTTTAATTAAATATTCATATTCTTATAATATCTTGAACTGTATTCATGTCATTCCACAGCTGTGTGATGGATGAGGCTCTGCGTCTTTGTGTGAATTAAGATGATCACAGAAGTGTTATAACACTTTAATTTCATTAGACAGCTTAAGTCAACTTTTTACAATTGATAGCGTCATGAAGCAGCTTTACAGAGTTTCAGTAATAACATAAAAACACAAAGGCCCCAGTGAGCAAGTCAATGGTGACAAACTCCCTCAGAGCTGGAGGATGAAACCTTGGAATCAGACTCACATGGACCCAACCTCCTGTGGTCACATACTCATAAGTTGATAGACAGTCATCGTGTCATCCTATGAAGCTGTTGTAGTGTTCATGTGTACTGATATAGTGATGGCAAGAATGATACAATTGTGATGTTGGTTAATGGTAGTAAAAATACAAACCACTAATAATGGTGGCAGCAATTAGAGTCTATCTAAACTTCAGTGTGGTCAATAATGGAGGACAGGCAACTAATCTGGAGCGGGTTGTAGTAGCTAAGTAGCTGGTGTAAGGTAGGCAGGAATCTCAGAAGTCAGGTCTCTCAGTAGTCAATCTTCCATCAGTGTTTGGCCTGACACACTTGAAAAAGTCAAAGAGATGGAATTAGTTCTGTATGTGTTTTAAAAAGAACAAAGAATATGAATCTTATCAGAGTGTGGCTCTGACTACCTAATGACTTCCGCAAAACTCTCAATAACAGCCTACCTAAAACACTGACAGCACCCAAAGACATTGGCATCCCTCCACTACACCATCAAGAAACCTGAGTGAACGCATGCAAGCGACCGCACAACAGCCCAAGCATCTGTGTACCATAATTCCCTATGTCCACTGGACCCCTGTATCTTTATCTAATGGAAAGTATTAATTACCAAAAGCCAAACTCTGACATTGCCTGGAAGGTTATGCCACAGTTGAGGGGCTGTATAAAAATGGCTCTTCCTAATGCTGTTGTTTTTTAAATTCTGGGAACTTATTAGAAGCCAGCAGTCTGAGAACTAAGTAAACAATATGGTTCATAATAGTAAAGGTCTTTGTATGTATTGCCTTATATATCATTAAAAGAATTTTAAATTCAGTTTAACTTTGATTAATGTATTAATATTGTGTGTTGCCACTTTTCTACCATCATGTTGTATAATGTTTCCTTCTAAAAGATTGTCATTGCTTTGCGTTTGTTGTCACTGCTTTCTACCATCATGATGTCCATGATCAGTCCTAAACATGCACTCACTCTTTCTTTCTATATATTCTAGGAGTGTGAATGTTTCCCACTACACAGACACACAGTCGTCAGTATGTCTGTCACCCAAGACCCGGAACAGGCTGCGGAACCCAGAGACAGGGCTTAATATTCAGGGCAGGGAGGCAGAGTCTCGGGTGGCTGAGCAATTGGAGGAGGCGGAAGAAGCGAGCTGCTGTAAGACGGGGCAGGGCTCTAATGAGCAGCTCTTGATAGCCAATCAGCAGCGGGAATCCATCGTTATTGGTCGATCGCCAAGCCCAGTGGCTAGCGTCATCAGCATAAGCAGTGACACAGATGAAGAGGAAGAAGCAGTTCATCGGTGTTCACACAACACGTGAGTTAAACAAGGATGATGAGACGTGGGACCGCTTGGATGTCCCACTTAACACACCCAGGAGTGTTGATAAGTCTCATATAGATTCTACCTAGAATTTGCTGTTTATTCTGTTTGGCTATCTATGCTGTTTGTAATAAGAGCTATGGCATTTTTATTTCCTCAGTATTGGTTAAAGCAATATATAATAGTCTTTATATATATACAGGGGTTAGACAATGAAAGTGAAACACCTGTCATTTTAGTGTGGAAGGTTTCATGGCTAAATTGAATCAGTCTGGTGGCCAATCTTCATTAATTGCACATTGCACCAGTAAGAGCAGAGTGTGAAGGTTCAATTAGCAGGTAAGAGCACAGTTATATAGTATATTGCAATGCACAATATTATGGGTGACATTCCAGAGTTCAAAAGAGGACAAATTGTTGGTGCACGTCTTGCTGGCACATCTGTGACCAAGACAGCAAGTCTTTGTGTCTAAATATTATTGAGCCACTTTGGGGTGTTTTGGAGGAGCGAGTCAGGAAACGGTTTCCTCCACCAG
Organism: Crenuchus spilurus; assembly: GCA_036984385.1. Taxonomy (NCBI): domain Eukaryota; kingdom Metazoa; phylum Chordata; class Actinopteri; order Characiformes; family Crenuchidae; genus Crenuchus; species Crenuchus spilurus. The sequence goes on along the minus strand of BRDA01012629.1, from coordinate 103,529 downwards.
CATCACGTAGTGACCTGGCCACTATCCTACAAGAAGAATGGCTTAAAATCCCTCTGACCACTGTGCAGGACTTGTAAATGTCATTCCCAAGACGAATTGATGCTGTATTGGCTGGAAAAGGAGGCCCTACACCATACTAATAAATTATTGTGGTCTAAAACCAGGTGTTTCAGTTTCATTGTCTAACCCCTGTATATAAATATATAGTGTTTTTGACAAATTTGTTTATATGCAAAGTGATAAAATATTACTGTAAAATTGTCATTCAACTATCATAGGACAAGTTCACATTCATTATTTACTTTTCTGAAGTGTTTTGCTCATGATTTGCCCTTAGTCAGAATCAGATTTATTTGCCAAACATGTTGAAATTTGTTTTCAGCTGTTGGTGACGCTCTAATATGATACAGGTAATGTACATAAAATTTGTAACCTGTACACCACACACAGTAAACAATAGGAATAGTATACATGGTATATACAGACTGTACAGGAACAAGAACAGGGTGTCCTATTTGCTTCTTTACCCAAACGACCATGAATAACTTTTACTAGTGAAGATGGGTTGATGAAATGTGGATTAAATAAACCTCAGTCTTTGTGAAAAAGACTGACATGTATCCATATTATCCTACTAGTTTTGTGCAAAAGCTGTTGGCACATTTTGATTCATAGTTTGTGTGTTGTGCAGGTGTAAGGGCAGTCCTGATTGCGAGGCATGTAAGGGGTCCCTGAATATGGAACGTGTGTGTTCTCTCAGCAGCCCAGACAGCAGCCTGAGTACCAGCTCCTCTGCCTCGGCCC
>BRDA01012629.1:76934-99149 GCA_036984385.1 Crenuchus spilurus | reverse complement strand
TCTGTCTCTCTCTTTCTCTGTCTGTCTCTGTCTCTCTCTTTCTCTGTCTGTCTCTGTCTCTCTCTTTCTCTGTCTGTCTCTGTCTCTCTCTTTCTGTCTCTGTCTCTGTCTCTCTCTCTCTTTCTCTGTCTCTGTCTCTCTCTCTCTTTCTCTGTCTCTCTCTGTCTCTCTGTTTCTCTGTCTCTCTCTCTCTGTCTCTCTGTTTCTCTCTCTCTCTCTCTCTCCCTGTCTCTGTCTCTGTCTCAGGTCCAGCATTACGGCTCTTGTCACAAGGAGTGGAACGGCAACTACACTCAGCCGCGCCGCCCGCAGGCCTTCATCCCCCCCACGGTTCACGGCCCCCCCTTCCCGCAGCTGCAGCCGCACGGCAGCCCCACCCATTCGCATCCTCCTGCCCTACTCTCCTACCCACCCTCCGGCCCCCCCGTGGCCCACCTGTTGCCCTCGCCATGTCCGGCTCCCCCCCAGCCCCCCAGGCCCGTCCTGCAGCCCGCCTACAGCTTGGTGCCGCAGGGTCTCAGCGTGGGCATCGACCCATGCCTGCTGCCCTCACCCACCCTGCACCCACCCGCTCACTTCAAGGCCCTGTTCCCGCCACATTCATACGTAGCCTCACCCGCTTACGCAGGATTCCCCCTCAGCCCCACCAAACTGCCCCAGTATCCCTACATCTGACCTGCTGGAGCCCACAGACCACCCACAGCCGACACTGATGCATATGCACGCGCACACACACATACACACACACCCACACACAAACTGCTTTCTTCTCTCTGAAGCTCTTACCGCTCACGTAGTTTGGTGTCAGCTGGATTCACATCTGAGCTTTATAAGTATCATGGAGACAACAAAACATGAATGAGTATGAAATGATAGAGAACTCACTTTTCACGTCTTTTGCACATTTGATATAAAAAAATAATAAATAATAATAATAACAAACCCCAGTCATTAGATCCTCTCATGTATAGAGGGGCATCATGTCTGTATAGCTATTTTTCTATATTGCCTTCTAACATGTGCTAGACACATTGACTTTCTGGTGAAGCCATCCCAGTCTCTGGTGGTAGGGCCCACACGTGCCCTCTTGTGGCGCACTGGTGTAACGTCTGTATTTTTGTAGTAGGCTCACATGCCCCCTCCTCCCCAGTGTTAACTCTGTAATCCCATGTTTAATAAGGTTACTACGCTCTGCATGTCTCTGCATGGGGGAAACAAAAGCAAATGTTCGATTCAAAGAAGAGAAAGACTTTCTGTGTGTTACGAGTGTTGCATTGTAACCTAATTCAACCAAAAAAGTGCCTTAAAAAAGAAAATCCGTGTCTGTGCGAGGTGACGCCCTCGCATTCACATGAATGGAACTGGACTGCAGCACTTGAAGTTGTTCTTTGTGATTTAGGGCTCTCCTTTTGACAGAGTTCATTTTTAGTCAACTTACGCTGTCAGTACGTCCACACCATGCAAAAACAAATACATCACAGTCTTTCTTTACGTCGGCCCTTGTTGTGGAGTGGAAATAAGGTGGATATGTCACTTGGAAGCCTGAAACAATAACTGCATCCTGGATCACTGTCCAAAAGGCTGCCACCTGGACTCCCTCAAACATCCTCACTGTCCACCTTCACCGCAGAGCAGGCTGACGGCGTCTTTATTTGGACTGTACTGGACATTGAGACGAAACCCCAGCGTTAATATCCTTCTTACCTTTTGTGCTTTAATTCAAATAGCCCTTTGTGTATGGTAATCACTGGTTTATGCATAAGTTTGATGGTTTAGAGTGATGCATTCTTGACTTCAGTGTATTTTCACAGGTAGCAGGCTTTGCTTTCAGAGGATGGCCCGATTTTGCTGTAGCAGAGGCCCAAATTAACTATGTACAGAATGAAAGTTTTGAGTAATTCTCTTATTTGATAATCAGTTGCTATTCTTTTACTTAATACTAGCAGTATTTACACTGTTTAACTCTGCAATACAATCCATAGTTTCTGGGTATATTCTTTGCTTTTTTTTTAACTATTCTAATTTTTATTTTAAGATAACTAGATGTGTTTTGGTATTGGCATTAACCTGCAGATAGCTCCTTAACCCTTTCATGCATTGTCATGCACAGTGGACATTCATTTATATGCATTGGTTTTAACATTATAACTGTGGCCTCTTTAGTGCAAACAAAACATGTGGTAAATGAAAATGGCTGAAAGACAAACAATTTGGAGAAAAATCCATTTTTTTGTGCATGAAAGGGTTAAATCCATTTGGTTTTCACGTTAGCTTGTGCAGAACTTTCAGTATTCAGTGTCCAACTATCGAGCTGTCATTGCTGGAGTATTTAGTGCTTTCCAAGGTGTGTGCAATTGATTTCCTTCCCCTCATCTAAGCATATGATGAGATTCATTTCACTCATTTGTGTTTGTACCATTTGATTGATGCTGGCTCTTTTAATTTGATACATTCCGTCAGGGAGAAATGACATTTTTGTGCTTTCTTGTGTTTTTATTCAGATTAGCTGCATTTTTTCTGTGCTATCATTATGCTTTCGCTACACCAAAGACAGTCATTGAATCCTTAAGCGAAGTAGCTACTGTTCTAGTATAGACCTCGAGCATATTGTAGTTGGGGATGTATTAAACAAATATTAACTATATATTAAGGTTGAGGTTGTTGTTTAGCTTTGTTTGTTTTATGGCAAGTTTAATGATTGGTTTCATTTATTCTTGAATGTACCATAGATAAGCTGCTATTCACTTCATTATAGCTGTGAGGTTAACGTGATTAACTTTGTTCTTAGCCTTCTTATTTTTGTATGTCTGATGACCTTAAGATAGACGTGAGGTTTCTCTTTTGGTTTTTACTCTACTGACCGGCATTGGAAGTGTTTTAATGCCTGTGTATATTTTGCTTTTCTGTTTGAAGTGTCATTGTAACTACTGTATCGCAAGTTCATGGAAGTTTGGTTTGTTGTGTTTTGGCGTGTTTCTCTTTTTTTCTTTATTATCCCCCTTTTTTTTCCTTTGCATCTAAGAATTGTATGTAGTGTTATTGTAATGTTCAGGCTCATCACTGCATGTTAAGTGCATTTTGACGTTAGCGTAGGCGTAGCTTGCAGGATAGATTTAACTGTGGATTCGGTGCAAGTGTACACCGTTGCTTCAACACCTGTCGAGCTGAGGATGTGTTGTATTTGCTTTTCATCCGTTGCAGTGCTTTAGAGGTTGATGGTAATCAGTTAATGTGAGTTTTGTGTTTATAGATAATTTTTGACGTACATATTCAGCTCTGAGGACAAAAAATACAACATGTATCTCATTATGAATGAAATCCCAAATGAAAATGACTGTTGGGTGGTGAGCGACTCCCTCAGTGTTAGTAGTGTGAATGCACATTATCCTGCTCTGTAGGAGGAGCAGCGCTAAACCAGTGCCTTTCAGATGTGCTTCAAACCTTTATGTCCTGCACACGGCTGCTGTCGTCCTGGTCTCTCTCGCTAGGCCAGACTTATACAGTGCTCACGAGTGTATTTACACTTCCCAGCAGTCCAAGTGTTAACACCAAGTCCCTCGTTGGACTGAATTGTGTATTCAACTCTCTTCTGGACCTCTCTTCTCTTTCGTGTTGTAAAATCTCTGTTATGCACTGGCTACCAGTTGTGTGGTGTGGGGGTGTGCTTTATTTCTCTTCGATGGTGTTTCAGTGTCTCTTGGCACTTACAAGCCAAACATGCAATGCAGTCCCTCTTCACATGATGTCTTCACATGACTTTTTCTTTTTTTTTTTTTTTTTTTTTGGTTGAGATCTTTAAATGCAAGTGGAGAAATATCCTTACATTTCTTATTGGTTATCTATGTATTTTATTTTGTAATATGAATTAATATCTTAACAACAACAACCGAAATCCAATAATGAAATGCTATCAGGGATCATTACCATTACAATAACACGGAGCCATCTTTATTAAACTTCTCAGGATAGGAAAGCTTATTTAGGTTCAGGATGTATGGTTTTTCAGTACACTAGGACAAAAGTATTTGGACACCTGCTGATTCAATGCAATTCAGCATCAGGATGTTGGATCCTCAACTGATTTCAAAAGTAGATCTGGGTGGATTGCTCAGCTCAATGAGGGGCGGGGGGGTGTTATACCCTGCAAGTTCACAGCTGGTATTAGATATGGTGCCAATAGATTGATATTTAGTCTTATTCTATTGGCAGTACTCCTCTACAGGGACTAGACAAGCTGTGTGTACATCTGTGTCAAGCTGAGTGCTTTGATTAGGAGGGGTGTAACAGTTGTGTGAGACCTGATCCTAGTCTAGCATTCTTGAGAGGTTTGATAAATGTGGACCGTTGTCCTCTCTCACATTTGAGAAGCTTTACATCCACACACTGTGATTGTAAACATCAAACCACGGTTTACCATCTTGTCCCGCCAAAAGAACTGGTCGGCATTGGGACAGAAACCGTCATACCATTGCGCGAGTGAATCGCTTTAATGTACTTCATGCAGTTGAAGAATTTGGTCCAAAAAATGTGGTTATGATGCCACAAAATCACTCATTTCACTTTTATACTTGTAGATAAGACATATAAAGCATGTAGCACTAAAGACGAGTACAGACAGTAGTACACGGATATATATTGTACAGTTGTATGCATTGCATCAAATTAATAAATCTTTTTTTTAAATGTCTTTAGACAAGATCAACCAAAACCCAACTGGAGGTAAACTGAAATTCAACAGAATAAATAATATGAATTGTTTGCAACCATAGAGGAATTTAGCAAACTTTTGGAATCCCAATTTACCAAACAATTTATCTCATCAAAGTTGGCTTATTTTAATTTGTTGTGTGGTTTTGTTGTCTTTTTCTTTTAGAGATTTGTCTAGAGAAATTCAGGGTCTTTGTCAAATGTGCTACTGTATAATAGTTTCTCCCCTCACGTTTGGGTTTGATTGCTTTAGAAATATTAACTTTTATTTCTTGCAGATTATATTTTAGTAGAATATAAAATCTCACTGCAAGTTATCAGATAATAGACGTAGACTTCAGAGCAGAATGGACTTGATTTAAATCTGAACTGTTACTGTTTTAATATTTTGTAGATTTTGTGGCTTTCTAATTTGCTTATGATTATTTTTATGCTACATTAGTTTGCCATGTAGCCATTGCACTGTGCAATATTCAGTATATGAGGACTGGGAAACTTTATTGTTTTTCATTTTTAATGTGTAATGTCTCACAGTTTCAGTTGTTATTTCTCTCTAGTTCTCAGTGATTTATATGTGACCAAGCCTTATGTACTTTGTCACAAAAAAGCGGGTTTTCCTGGTGACTATTTGGTGAGTGTCAAATTAAAGAAATTATGGTGTATTGTCAAAATTCACTTTGAATTAAAATATATATTGCTGCAGGCACTTGTTGGCTCTTCACTTTCTTTTTTGAAACATGTTGCTTTATGTGTATTGAATATAAAATATACAAATTTACCTTTTTGAATTAAATTATGGATAAAATTAACTTTTTGAGTTGCATTAGTATTTACAAGAACCTGGCAATGTGATATAGATTGTGATGCTGTAAGCAAGGGGTTCCCGCGGGGTCTTAAAAAGTCTAAAATTCAAAACTTTAATTTTAAGGCCTTAAAAAGTCTTAAAAACGGCCAGATATCCATCCAAGGTCTTAAATTAAATTTATTAAAGTCTTAAATTTGTACTTTTAATTCCAAAAAAGCGTAGTCTAATCGGACGTTAGTTTTACTAACTTCTGCTAACATCGAATAAACGCATCCTGTTTACTCTGTTTCTCGGGCGGACTACTGCTGTGGGAACTACAAAGCCCATGATAACCTCATAACAGATTAAACTAGTTAGCTAGCTGCGTCTTATGGGAACTCCAGGTTCCACCTTAAATATGCGGTCACATGCGTTCTCCCGACGACAGCTTCACCAATGCAAACGCTGTGTTTTTAAGGTGGAACGGAGAGTTCCAATCAGACGCTTCAGCTGACTCAGGGACTGTTTTTCAGCTTAACTACTCATTGCGAGCAAACTAGTGAACAAGCCGTTTTGTGTAACATTAACTAGTGTTTCTCTAACTTATATATTGTGAGTTAACAGTGTCATAAAGCTATTTTTGGGCCACACAGTTAGCACGGGTAGTTATTTGTTGGCTAGCTAACTACATTGTTTTTTAAGCTAAAACAGCCAGTTACAGGGTTGCCAGGTCTCAATAAACTCCAGGAAAATGCCTGACAGAAGGCCGCCATTCACAAGCTGAAACTCACCCAAAATGTAAAATACAGGTTTAGAACTCTTAAATTTTCTTTTAATTGAACTTTGTCCTTCATTTCCTTTACTGTTTTATAGTTTAAGGATTTCATATTACTTATTTTATTGTTGTTGGTAGTAGTATAGTATTTTAAATTAATACACGTTTATTATTAAAATCAGTATAAATTGTACATATTCTACTACTACTACTTAATAATAATAATAATAATAATAATAATTAATAATTAATATTAAAAGTAATTGTAATCATAACTTATCATAATGGAAAAGAGAAGATATCTACATATTTTTTTGCATTTAAAGCATAGTATCCCCTTATCTTTCCTCTCTTATTTATATTTTTATATTCCAGTCAATTATCTAATGTAAGACATCTGATGCTCTTCACCCTCAACTATTCATCACTGCCTCTTTTTAGATCCTTATGGTTTTAATGCCCCAGTTATACATTCACAGGACAATTGATTAATTATCCACTGTATTACAACCAATCAAAATGTGTTCATATATCACTTTTTACAATGGCCATCGTCACAAAGCAGTTATACATGATATACAAAACCCGATGCGAGCAAACCAAAGGCGACAGAGGCAAGGGAAAACCTATGGGGCAGTCATGGCCTAGTGGTTAAGGATCTGGTCTGGTGACCTGAAGGTCACAACTGAAGTGCCCCGGTCAGGTCACGACTGAAGTGCCCTTGAGCAAGGCACCTAACCCCCAATTTAGCATCTGCTAAATGCCTCAAATGTGGCCAAAAATACTAACTATTTTTGGACAGTAAGGATGCATTAAAAAGCTGTGGTGACTGTGTTTTGAAAGTAGCCCATCCCTCCATGCTAACAGTGTGGGCAGATAACATGAAACTGGCTTGAAGTTAGCTATACTGATATAGTGAACTGCTTTGTCTTTTCTTAGAGTGTAGATGGTGAAGAGCTACGGAACTGTAAGAGCACAGAGGCATACAAGTACCTTTATAGCAACAAAATAGGTAAGGTAGTGTTTAACAAACACAGTGACTTCATTTAAAGCTGAGGTAGAGTGGAGTCAGACTGTCAGCCGAGGTAATCACCAGGCGTGGCTAATGCTAAGGGAAACTGGAGTAATTGAGACACAGAGACGCTGGATTGCTCGTGCATTGCAGGGTTGGGCAAGTCCTGCATATATATAATATATATTTGGAGGATGTTTAAGTTGTAATGCTGCAAGCCATGCTAGGTTCCTTTCCTTCTTATTTGGTATAAAGTGCAAAGCAAAAGGTGCCGGACATGCACAGTGTTTGTGAAGCTGCTGGTGTTTAAAGCACTTACTTTTCACATTTTCATTGTTGTGACACCTGACAACATGTCAAGCCTGAGCTCAAATCTTATGCATGTAATCCGTATCAAAGCTAGTTTTATTCGTCTCACCAGAAATTGTTCTGTGATCATTCACCACTGCTGTCGTCCTTGGGTATTCAGGTCTTTTTGCATTGATAAGTTCACCGGTGCTTTCTTTCTTTCTCAGGATGTACCAAAATACAGATTTTGCCACTCCTAATATTGTAGCAATTTCTCAGATAGGTTTTTTTCTGTTTTTGCATCTTATGGATGGCTTGTTTCACCTCTCTATAAAGAATTAGAACGTTTTTGGCAGTTTGTCATGTTGGTCTTAAATTTGACTTGAGAATGGTCTTTAAAGGTCTTAATAAGGTTTTAAATTTAACTCACTGAAACCTGCAAGAACACTGAAGGTGACATTGTTATATATCTAATTTTTGGAAAACGGCTACATTTTCCAAGGGCAGTGCACCAGTACACTACTTGTTTCTGTTCGAGTGGAAGAGTCTAATGACTGAAGATTAATTACAACACTGCCTTCTACTGGTCAGTGGTTTAAAGTACACAAAATGAACCATAATTTTTTACATGTAAATTTAAATATCAAAACAGTGTCACAAAACATTACTATACTCACATCAATATTTTCATGAAGCGTACTTCTGAAAAAAAATGTTTGTTTCTAGCTGTTTGGAGACTGATCAAATGCACAGTCTTCTGTGATGGAAGGTGAGGTTGGACAATGTCACCATGCTTTAGCTCAGTTTTGGGGTCTCCCCCAAAAAGTTAAGTACAGCTGTTTACTCTCCATCAGAAGATCAGGACATATTTCACTCGAGACGTCATGGAACGTAGGAATATTAGTCCCCAAACAGCCTCTATAAACACTATTAATCACTAGACTAGGAGATATTAGTCCATAAACAACCTCTACAAACACTATTAATCACTAGAATGAGATATTAGTTCATAAACAGCCTCTATAAACAATATTAATCACTAGAACAGGAGATATTAGTCTATAAACAACCTCAGTAAACACTATTAATCACTAGAATGAGATAATAGTTCATAAACAGCTTCTATAAACACTATTAATCACTAGAATGAGATAATAGTTCATAAACAGCTTCTATAAACACTATTAATCACTAGAATGAGATATTAGTTCATAAACAGCCTCTATAAACAATATTAATCACTAGAATAGGAGATATTAGTCCATAAACAACCTCAATAAACACTATTAATCACTAGAATAGGAGACATTAGTCCATAAACAATGATATTGTTCATATGTATAAGTGGGAACAGTTCAGTTAGCATACATATACTGTTGAAATGTGAATCCCTTAAATTAGCTGAATTGTTTTGTCCTCATTATGTTAAGGTCTTTTAAGGTAGAAAATTGATGTCTCATCAAAAATGATGCAACAGCCCCACTGTGTGGCTGAATATGGACTCACTTTTGTTTCTAAATGACACATTGGCTTTTCCGGCTCTTATGTAATCGGCCTGATTATTTTAGGTCTCTCTGTACTGGAGCATCCCTCACCACTCCTAAATGGGTCTTAAGCTCTCCGTTATCCCTCTTAAACCTGTCTGAAGCCCTCTGTTATTATTTTTTCATTAGCTAGTACCAGAACCGAGTCTTTTACAGGATAAGGTGTCTTGGCCATGTTAGACACATGAGTTTCAGCTCTATAAGTGTGATGTGTTCTGTTCATGCTCTCAGAGATTATGAATAATAACGCTGTCCTCTAAACCAGAAGCTGTAAACAGTCAATACAGAGCATTTATTTGCAGAAAATGAGCAACTGGTCAAAGGAAACAGACTAGTTTGAATGCATATTTTAAACAAAATGTTTTATATTTAGCAGAACTGATGTGGCCTAAACCTGAGCTATATCCTACATTTATTAGTGGCCAAAGTGCTGTCTACAGTGACTGGATGCTGTTGCCAAAATCCAAATATTTACTCCCTTCGAGGCTGAATAAAAATGGCATTCTTTATATACACAAACAGTACAAATGATAACACACCACTATCGCTACAACTAATACTAACAATTATACTACATGGTCTTATCAGAACATTATGACCACCCCTTGTTCAGCCTGGAAAGTCACAGATGTCACATGACAGGGTTTGCTGCATGTATAAATAAGTGAACACACCAGTCAGTTGTACCAGAGTATAAAGCCATCATCATGGACAAAGGCCGTGATGTGACTGATGTCCAAAAGGACATGATAACAGAGTACCAGGTGAAGCACGGTGGCGGCAGCATCTCAGAAACCACAACTTTGTGTGATGTTGTAGAGCGGCTGTAGTGAAGGTGCACTGAAAATGGACTTCTGGTACATTGAGTATCTCCCAACAGCATGACAGTGGTGCCCCACAGGGCACTGACGCCAGTGACTTCAGTGAGTGGTGCACACCACAGTGGACCAGTTAACCTCTATAATGAACACTCCAAACTAAGGGCGGTTATTCCTGCTATTAGGTAGGTTGTCATAATATTCTGATGACTGTGTATTTGCTATTAAAATATATAAAGTATATAAAGTATTGAATAATATAACTCTATTACAGCTGTGAGTTACTTTTAAACCAACCCACTCACATGCATTAGTCTGCACACTGAGCTAAACACTGGCTGTACATTAAACTGAACACTGGACTGGACATTAGACTGAACAGTGGACTGGACATTAGAATAAACACTGGGCTGGACATTAGGCTGAACACTGGGCTGGACATTAGACTGAACATTGGACTGGACATTAGACTAAACACTGGACTGGACATTGGACTGGACATTAGACTAGGCATTAGTCTGAACACTGGACTGGATATTAGACTGAACACTGGGCTGGACATTAAACTGGACATTAGACTGAACACTGAGCTGAACATTAAACTGAACACTGTACTGGACATTAGGTTGAACACTGGGCTGGACATTAGGCTGAACACTGGGCTGGACATTAGGCTGAACACTGAGCTGAGCATTAGACTGAACACTGGGCTAGACATTAGACTGAACACTGAGCTGAACATTAAACTGAACACTGGACTGAACACTGGGCTGGACATTAGGCTGAACACTGGACTGGATATTAGGCTGAACACTGGGCTGGACATTGGACTGAACACTGGGCTGCAAATTAGACTGAACACTGAGCTAAACACTGGCTGTACATTAAACTGAACACTGGGTTGGGCATTAGACTACATTAGACTGGACATTAGACTAAACACTGGACTGGACATTAGGCTGAACACTGGGCATGACAATAGACTGGACATTAGACTGAACACTGAACTGTACATTAGACTGAATAGTCAGCTGGACATTAGACTGCACCTTTGACTGAACACTGAGCTGGACATTAAACTGAACACTGGACTGAACACTGGCTGTATATTAGACTGAACACTGGACTGGACATTAGGGTGAACACTGGGCTGGACATTAGACTGGATGTTACACTGAACATTAGACTGGACATTATACTGAACACTGCACTGAACATTATACTGAACACTGAACTGGACATTCGACTGAACAATGGCTTGAACATTAGACTGGATGTTAATGTGTTCCTGACCAGTATGTGTTTAATTCTGCTGGTTAACTCAGTTGATATTAAGGTTGCTTTATTGTCAGGACAAATATGAACATGTGCATTGCTAAAGCTTTTTGTACTAATCGAGTGCTTATTAATAATGACTAACAATAAAAATGAATTGATAAGTACAGACTGTGATATTCAACGGTATTGTTTCCGCTCTGTGCCAGCAGGGGCCGCTGTTGCGCGTGTCTCACTCTCAGCAGCTCTCCGCCTCTTTTCGTGTTTTTTTTCCTCGTAGCGACGCCGTGTTTTTGCGCTTCACGTTGATGTCATTTGTGGAGATGCCTCCGTGCGGCTCGTTTTCATTCTGTCAGTAGTGTTTGGCGGGATAATTTCAGAGCTTTCCCTCCTGGCAGTCAGGCTGACATGCTCGGCGCTGCGCCGGCTCCGGTGCGCTCGGACGCGGTTTTGCGCGCTGGACAGTCGCAGCGTTAAAGTTTTCGATGCTGCCCGGACGAGAGGCGATCGAGGGCGAAACAAAGCGGCACGGCACGGTCAGATGCCTCTGTCGGCACGTTTAGAGCCGCTGCCGTGTGTGTCCAGTGCGTCCAGATGGCTGAGAGTAACGCGCGCAGGGCTGGGGGTCGCTGCCCGGGATGGAGCCGCCTCTCGGCGGCTGCTGGCTGCGGGAGAGCCGCGGGCTCGAGCGGAGGATGGAGCGCGTTCCTGGTGCTGATGCTGATGCTGATGCTGCCTCCTGCCGTCGCCACACACGGTGAGTCTGAGCATCATGGCTCTCGTTGGCAACCTGTTTGAATCTCCATTGTTTCTTCTCATCAGTCTTTAGCACTCCCACCTTAAACATGACCCTGTCCGCTGGTCAATCAAGGCCCCTTTGCAGGTGCGGACATCTGTTCAAGGCGCAAAAGTGGCGCAGTGCCGTGCGCATCCGTGCGTGTGTGCGCAGCTCTCTCTGATTAAGGCACTATGGGGACATTTTATTTCTGCGTTTGGTCACAGTCACTGATGTGTGTCCTGCTGTGAGTCAGTTCAGCAGCAGTCTGTCTTTTATCTGCATCACAGGAAAGAGGCCTGAAGTCTGTCATCAGAAGATCTGCTCATTTATGCAGTAAAGAGAGAAAGCAGGAGGAACAGTTTGCTGTTTTTGGACATTGCACACAGACCACATTTGCCTTAAAACACAACAGCAGTCATGAATATTATGATGCAGATTAGACACACACTCGTTGACCAAACCTGGTCTTCTGATCTAGACTGAGATTGAGAATCACTAACAATACACATTCATTCACAGTGTTTATATATATATATATATATATATATATATATATATATATAAACACACACATATGGTACACTGTGGTGTGTTGATTGCTCTGTACCACTTGCCAGATTCGCTGGCATCAATGGCTTGTGGACACAACTGTTATAGCATTTGGATACACTCAATGAACGAGAAGTCAATTCTCACCTTCACTACAGCAGCACTACAACATCTTAGTGGTTTCTGAAATACCACCACCATGCTTTGTCCTATACCCTGTTATGATGTTCTTTTGCCCATGATGATGGTTTTACACTGCTACAGCTGGTGTGCTCACCTATTTATACATACAGTAAACCCTGTCACATGACATCTGTGATGTCCTGTGTCCAAACCAGCGGTGGTCATAATGTTCTGATAAGACTATGTATATAGATTGTATATAGTATCTTAGTACAAATGACAAAACCTTGACGTTTACTGGAAACACTGATAAGTAACGTTTGCAGAATAGCAGTAATGCTGCCAATGAATGAATTCAGTTCATTTTGTTTTGATCATAGTATGTTTTTGAAACAAAACGAATACATTTTTAATATCCTTTGCCTGAGGAGGCAGTTGTAAGAGCATAATCTAAATCAACACTGTAGTTATGACTTGCATTCATAATTATACAATGACACACTTTACACAATTATATAATGCCTTCATAGCAGCGTGTATATGCTGTACACATGTACAAATGTGCATTGTTTGTTCAGAAGTGAACAGTGAATTCAGCTACTTTAAGGTCAGCTAATACTGACACGTGTTAAGTTAAACACAGCTTGCATAATCTCCATTGAAATGCTCAATGTCAAGCATCAGCTAGAGGGGTATTAACCCCCCCTCTCCAAGCATCCAGGCTGAGATGAGTTCAGACCTAATCATCCATCATCACTACCTGACCTCACTGTTGCAGTGCTTGCATGGCAGAATGCAATCAAGGCCTTACAGCTATGTTCCAGCATCTTCCCCGAAGATTAGAGGGCCATAGTCTCAACAGGAAGGGTTCTTCAAATCAAAATTTGGAAAAACCTTTGGGTGACGTTGACTGGAGTGCAGAGTGGATGTTGCGTGTGAAGTAAAAGAAAAGGTTTTTATAGTGATTTGAATGGGATGATGGGATATTTTGGACATACTGTTATGCAAAATCATTCCTTTGTGTTTTTCAGTCATTTATACAGTGAAACCTCGGTTTTCATCATTAATCCATTCTAAAGTGCCTGATGTTAACCATAAGAAATAATGTAAATCCAGTTAATCAATATTCTGACATTCCAAAATATTAACAAAAATACATTTTATATAGAATAGTTTTACATACAGAAGAACACAGTGAGAAGTAAATACAAAATGAAATGGATAAATGAACATTTAGCATCACTCTAAGGGGTTTATGCTCCGTTTTATAGTGTGCCGGTGTGGTCCAGCCCAGCCTTTGTTTTGCAAACTCACTCTCAGGGTTCTTGGATGCTATTTGTTTTCACACCTGTTTTCAGGCGGTAGCGCTGCGCACCGTTGCTTTAGTGTGACGTGTTTTAGTTTGTTTTGAGTATTAACAAAGCCAGAATGAATGACGAACGAGTAGGTGTTTTTGCTAAATTAGCAGCGAGTCATGTGGGAAAGCTAACAATAAACAAGTGGATGAATGATAACTGGGACAAAATAGTAGACGATAACCGAAATGTACAATAACCAGGGGAAACGATAATTGAAGTTCCACTGTAATGTAGTTAAAGACTTGAGGACTTGGTGTTTGAAATTTTGGTTTTGACTCTGTCTCACTTTCATTTGTGATTCTTGACTTTTAGTCTAATCACAATTGGATCTGTTTTGGACTGAACAAAGGTGATATTTACTTGGACATTAGGAGGCCACTGTTGTCATTTCAGAGATGCTCCATCCTAGTCTACACTGGAAGGGTGATTTTGAAATCATTGGAGGAAAAAGATTTGGGGTGACTTTAGTTACATTCATATAGAGCAGATGTTGAGTGTAAAGAGAAAGAAAAGTTATTTTATTGTGATTTGAATGGGTTGGTGGGTTATTTTTCTACATACAGTAATGCAAAATTTGTCATTTGTATTGTAGATGTACACTTGGTCAGCCTTGGTCTTGAAGAGGACTTGACATTTGAATTTCAATCTCAGATCTCGGGCTTGATATTTTGTCCTGAGTCATAATCTTGGATCTATCTCAAACTCAACAAAGTATGGCTCAGCAAAGGAAAACAAGCTTAATATTATTCATATCAGAAGAGCATGTGGACAGTATTTTGGACATAGATGCTAAACACACTGATAAACAAATGGGACTGCAAATAACTGTTCTGCAATATCACGCTTGGACTGCAGATCCTTTAAGTCCTGTACGTTGTGAAGTGGAGCTGCAACAGTTCAGACTTTGAAATCTTGGAAATTTGGAGGCTACTGAAGCTTTTCCATTCCAGAGAAGCTCCAACCCGGTCATCCCGCCAATTTAGTCCATGTCAGAGTCTTGACTGTCTTCCACATTCACCAGGTCCACTCCGAGAACAGAGTGTCCTTTTATTACTGAATGTATCCCAGATTGTTATGCTAGTGTTGTAGTTATTCAGAACTAAATGAGTAGTCTGTCTTTTCTCAGTCTCAACCTCAATTGAACTTGACCTTTCCTTGGTCTTGATGTGAGGAAAAATTGTTGTTAAAACCAGCTTTTAATCAAGCTTTCTCAGGCGCCCTTGCACGAAAGATCCATGGTTCTACAATTATACTAGTATCTAAAAAGGCATTGTTGTCTATATAGGTTCTGATATCTATATATCTATATATATATCTATATATCTATCTATATATATATATCTATCTATCTATCTATCTATCTATCTATCTATCTATATATATATATATATATATATATATATATATATATATATATATATATATAATCTCTATGGGTAAAATTAATTAAAAACTGAACATAAGTTAACACAATGCAGTTTAAAGAGTTGATGCATTTTTCACCTGCTTGCTTTACATTACCATGTCTGCAAAATCTCTAGTTGTACTCTTCAGTTATATGAAAGTATGTTGTTGGTTTATATTCAGTTATTTTCACATACGTATATCCTGCCCAGCACTCAATAAAGACGTATGGGTGTTAAGTCCAGCATGAAGAGTCAGGAGATCTTCAGATTTTAGAGTTTATTTAAGGAACATCACAGGCATAGCTTGTGTCTGTCCCCAATCCAGTATAAAAACACATTTTTCAGGGTTTAAGTACAGTTAATTAAGGGGGAGGGATCAAGGTTAGGATTAAAGTTAAGGGTGGAGTTTGAAGTTGAACAGAGGAGGGTCAAGGGGTAAAGTTGAAGGGGAATGGGAAAAGGTTTGAGGGACGGGACATTTGTGAAAGCATTGTTAGAATCGGAGACAGGTGAAATTTTGGAATTTTATACCTAGGATTTTTCATCACACATCTGTATACCAATACAAATGCAAAACCTAAAGGTTTTCTATGTCTTTAGCATAACAAAGGGTCACACATCTGTTAAAAAAAGTATATAGTGAAGGGTAGTTTAAAGAACAAAAGACCAAGTTATGATAAAAAACAGTGGAAACTATATATTGTACTAACAATAAAGATATCACCATGAGTCACCATGACCCTGACCAGGATTAAGTGGTTAAGAAGAGGTACATATGTATGGATATATAAATAATCACATATAATGAATGACAAAAAATAAATCTTAATCTGGGTTTGGTGTCTGGGTTTGTTTATCTCAGCTACTAAAAGTCTTAGACTTGACTTTGTGTCAGCTACTAAAAGTCTTAGACTTGACTTTTTTGTCTTAGCTACTAAAAGTCTTAGACTTGACTTTTTTGTCTTAGCTACTAAAAGTCTTGGACTTGACTTTGTCAGCTACTAAAAGTCTTGGACTTGACTTTTTTGTCTTAGCTACTAAAAGTATTGGACTTGACTTTGGTTCAGCTACTAAAAGTCTTGGACTTGACTTTGTGTCAGCTACTAAAAGTCTTAGACTTGACTTTGTGTCAGCTACTAAAAGTCTTGGACTTGACTTTTTTGTCTTAGCTACTAAAAGTATTGGACTTGACTTTGGTTCAGCTACTAAAAGTCTTGCACTTTGTCGCACCTACTAAAAGTCTTGTCTTGACTCAGACTCAGTGTGTCTCATTTTTGACTCAGTCTGTACTTCAGCAGTCTTGACTACAACACTACTTTACATGTACCACCACTGTTGTGAGATAATCCACACATTTGGCTTTACGTGTGAGTAGACGGTAGAGGAGTAATGCTTTAACTCCTGGAGGGGTATATGGCTGTACTGTGGTACATATGCTGAGGAGTGTGAGGTCACCACATGATGACTATATTAACAGGCATTGTGCTGACTTACTGCAGTTCACTAACACGTTCTTCTGCTCACGGCTGTGTATGTGTGTATCTTCCTGGAGACATGGCCGTTCGCTTTCTTCAATGCCACCATAGTGATGCTCCAGCGAGTCAACAGGAGCCTACTGTGCTCTGTTGCCATGGGAACTGATCTGCCTAACATTTTCTCCTCCTTCTCGAGAGGAGAGAGTGAGTGTATTATCAGAATGACAATGATGAACTGCACCGTTTGATTTTACACCCCCCCCAATTCTGCTTTGTGTATTTTGGATGAGCTTGTGACGAGGTACAGCCTTGCCAAATATGCCTCGGATGGATCAGTCTTTTATTTGATCTCTTTAAAAGGACATTTTGTCACCTTTCAGCACCACATAACACTCAACGTTGTGATCAGGGTCCACGTTTTGTACTGTTTCACTCACCAGTTACATAACTATGAGTTAGGCTGGACACGACATGCCAAATATGTGATTATATTGCAGCTGCAGTGTGACTGTATGCATGAGTATGTTCTTGTGATGTGGTAGCATCAACTAAATGTTGATTCCTTCATTGATTGTTGACTTACAGTTACAATAGAACAGGGCAAAGGTTGCCAAAATCATCTTAACATTGTTACATTTTAGATCAAGCATTACACTGAACACTCTATCTACCATTTAAGATTATTGAAATATTAGTGAAAGACTGAGCGGTCATGTTGATTAATCGACTGATAATTGTCATTTTTAGAAAATCGGCACCAATATTTTTGAACAATTGGTCAGCTCTGTGTTGGACTGAAGCTCCTGGATGGGTGGATGTTTAACCTTCTTCAAAACAAAAACCCCTAGCTAGGCAAAACCACTTGTAGTGAAACTGGCCCAAAAACTGCATCTGGCTGGGCAGTCCCATGCATGTAGTTTAAGTATAAAAACTATTAACATTAAACAAAGATTGACGTTTTACTTTACATTAAGAAAAACAATACATTTTATGTAAAATAGTTATATGAAGTCTGAAATCACATCCATTGATCATATACTATATTGCATAATTACACAGTATACACAGAGGGCTGTTAGCACATCTGTTAATATGATCTTTTGTTATATGTTCTGTTGCTTTTTCCAACATACCTGCCATTACTACAGTTTTATAGGATTATTTACCTTATTTTATATATGGATGTGACTTTAAACTTTGTAAAGACACGATTTGACTTGGTCGTTCACTGAATAAATAACATGGATGGATGGATGGATGGATGGATAACTGGATCTCCACAAATTTGAGATTAGACGCAATTTACTCAACAAAGTGACTGTCCCTTGTTAGTAATAGTAATCATTGACATATTAATAGATGTTCAATATGTGTGTATATACATGTACACCTACAATATATACATTATAATTAATAGTAGGATTACAAATAAGTGTTCACTAAACAGAATTAATTTAAAACTCATGTCAGTTGATCACCAGTAAATACTGCAATGCTTTTGGGAATCCGGGCTAGTTTTAACTTGGATGAACTTGTCCATGTATTGACAAAATATAATTTTTTTGCCATTTTTCAGTCAAACAAAATTCTCATAGATCTTTTAAGGACTCCTCAGATAACTACACTGACTAAAGTCTTAAAAGTGCCTTCAGGAATATGTTGTAATGGTTGTTTGAAACACAAAGAAAATGTGCTTGATAGATAAAGAAAGCAATCCAGTGTACTTAGAGCATATATGGTTTCTAAACAGCCTTAATACAACCATCAAAGGTTCTTAAAAGTGAGCTGTACAGGTTAAATATGATATTCAGTTTTCTTAAGTACTCCTTATTGGAAAGAGATAAAAGATTATATAATATAGCACTAAAGATGGCGGTTAATAATCCTGTTGTCTTGGTCAGGATCCCAATCTGCGAGTACAGATTAAATGCTAATACAGCATAGGAGCTTATTCCTGTTGGAAATTGTTTCCCAAAAGTGAAAGACCAATTTCTTGTGATACCACAGGTATCGCATATGTAAAACCTAATTAAATTTAAATTAAAATGAAATGAAGTTTCTGGACATTTAGTACACACATTCTCTTTATGTACTGATTTTAACAGACTGGACAAATCAAACATTAAATATTTAATGAGCCAGAACTTTTACAGTTATAGTTTACGTATCATTTTCCTAAAATGTTAAATTCAGCAAACAAGAGTAAGTGAGCAATGTGCAGAGGTTTGTTGTCTAGAAGATGGGTTCACTTATTTACACTTCAAACTAGTGGTGTCATGATACCAGAATTTAATACCAAGTGTATTTCCACAATACTCAATGCCAAATCAATACTCTGACTATAAACTAAACAGACTCATCAGGGTTTTTAACACCAAATGTTTATTTGACAGAACAGACGCATTTCTAATTTTTTACTTTTTTTATGTCTGTAATCCATACAATACTCTTCACCAAAATACAAGAAAGTATTGACATTTAAAGTATAAAATTGATTGCCAAACATAAGTATTTTTAAAAAATTCAGTACTTTTAATATTTAGTCTAACTGTACTTAGAGCATCAGTGAACAATGTAATTTTACACAATCTGCTTGCTTTGTTAAACTATTAATGACTTAACAGTGCTGTACACAATTTATATCCAGTACACACCTCACAGTTTTTAAGCTCTCCAGTTTGGAAAATGTCCAGTGTTTATATGCAGCTCTGGCTCTGTAAATGGGAAACAAACAAGGTGTTAGCCAATTAGCAACAGGGGGCATTTTTGGTTGTGCACAGGATGGGGGGAAGGGGAGGGGCAGAGGTGAAGATCCATGTAAATGTTGGTAAGGAGTTAACATTGAAGAGACCTCTAATTGCTGAAAAGCATGAAAATAGAAGAGGTTGTTACTCTATTCCTGCTCGATAGATGGGGAACATTGACTTTTTTTGTTGTTTGTTTCACACAAATAGCCCAGTATCGTTTTATCATGTTTGTGATAGAGAATCACAACTGGTTTATTTATCAGCAGTTTACTATCTCACAAGCTAGCTAATGCTAACCTTGCTAAAGCTTATTGGCTTCAATGACATTGTTGTTTCTATAGTTGTTTTGGTCAGAAAGGCACATGCATAAATTAATTTTGGGGGAGTGTGTTTATTTAGCTGTTAGGGGTGGAGCTTCTAAAGGAGCACTGAATGGAGGAGTGCTTAGTTTAGCTGTTAAGGGTGGAGCTTCGGAAGGAGCACTGAAAAGTGGGGTTCATTTGGTTTACTTTTGAATTCAAAGATAAATATCTTTCTATCTCCAGAATCGTGTATGGTGCCTTTCATTGTTTCCAATTTTATGGCCATTATTGTTTGTCAGTTCACAATTGATTCGTATAGCTTCTGTTGTTAATAGTGGGGTTAATCTAAGGGTAAATTGTCTCACAACCTTTTGGCATGAGATCCAACAACAGCTCAGTATCACTAAGCTGTAGATTAGCCTAGTGCCTGACCATATTGATTTCTACTTTTTCTTGCTTAGAAAGAGAAATCAGGGTTTAAAACAGGGTCTATGGAGGTGGAACTTGATAAATGATAAATATATGATATAAAAGAATGATATAAAAATGATATAAAAGATAAATTATGTCTCACTAAACTTTTCTGAGTGTGTTGTCAGTATTGATCAACTATGTATCATAAACTAATTCAGACTATTTATAGGAAGATTGTGTATAGCACCTGCATAAACTGGACAGTAACAAGCAGCTGATCAGATTATTTATTTTCTCGAGCTTCACATAAATCATATTTACATATTTGTCCACTTAAATACACAGGACTGATTTTTAATTAATAGTGTACATTTACACTCTGAGTGGTGTATATACCCCCAACCACTAGATGACAGTGTTGTAAGCTGCTTTCAGCCTTTAGATGCTTCTATTAGAATGCAAACAGGTAACATATAGGTAACATATATAAACCAGGCCAAAGTCACTGGGCAGCTTATTGAGATATCGTGTCAATATTGTGTCACTCACATTAGCGACAAAACTTAGCTACTCTGTATTATTGCTGTTAATGAAAGACAACAGTCTCAGATATCTATCATAGTACTTATTTTGATCAAAAACAAAACTTAAATTCACAAAAAAAGTTGTTTTGAAATAAACAAATTGTGAAAAAAAAAGAATGACTTTGACCTGGTTTTCCCTGGCGGGGTCACACATGTGCACCGCTGACAGTCTTCTTTTAAATTAAATTAGAATTAGAAAATTGCATCACCTTACTTACAGTATCAAAATATATCAATATATTATATCGCAACTCATGTATCATGATATGTATTGTATCACCAGGTTCTTGCCAATACACAGCCCTAGATATGATTCATCAGCCAAGACATGTTTGGAACCCAAATTTTGTGCCTTTCATTTTGAACTGCAGCTGTAAATCTTTTGATAATAAACACTAGAAACTCAATAGTCACCTAAATGTTTTTTACAATATGTCAAAACGTGTCCTTACACACATTGACTAGTTTGTGAGACTTTAATGAACCTTAATTATTATGTGGTTTAAGAGAACTTTTGATGATGTATTTTAAACAGCTGTGCTGTTTAGGTGACAATTTAATCCTAGTGTTTTTTAGTAATGTTGGCATAACAGCTCCAGATCTAAACGAAATAATTAAAATTTGGACTCCAAACCCTGTCTGATTTACTGCATCTAGGAAACTGTGTAAATATGAGTGACTCACTATGATTCATAAATATGATTATTCAGGGATTTCTCCTTAAGTATAAATATGAAGAAAAAATAATGCCAAAAATAATATTTTCAGTGTCTGACATAATTTGAAAATAATTGTGGCTCTTTACATTACATGCAAATTTCATGATGCCTGAATCAAAATAAATGGTCCAAAATAAGTTAGAAAGATGTCTGGTTCCATTGACTTCCTTTAAAAGCAAAGTAAGTTTTTCCTTCTCCTGTAAAGATCATTTGGAGGAGATCTGTTCATACTCTTCATATATATACACAGGGGTTGGACAATGAAAATGAAACACCTATCATTTTAGTGTAGGAGGTTTCATGGTTAAATTGGACCAGTCTGGTGGCAAATCTTCATTGCACCAGTAAGAGCAGAGTGTGAAGGGTCAGTTAGCAGGTAAGAGCACAGTTATATAGTATATTACAATGCACAACATTATGGGTGACATAAGTTCAAAAGAGGACAAATTGTTGGTGCACGTAGTGTCTACGCGGTCGTTCTGCACGTGGTTGTTAAACAGGAGAAAACTTGAATACAGTGGGTATTACAACACGTAACATTATATGATATATTGACA
>BRDA01012629.1:15589-60445 GCA_036984385.1 Crenuchus spilurus | reverse complement strand
CTCTCTTTTGTCTTCCTCTGTATCCCTCCCTATCTGTCTTTCTCTCGTCTCCCTCTCTCTATGTCTCACTGTCTGTCATTTTCTCTTTTCTCTCTTTGACTTTCTTTCTCTATTTTTTACTGTCTGTCACTCTGTATCTCTCTCCCTCTGCTCTCTTTCTGTCTATCCCTCCCTATGTCTCCTTCTGTTTTCTCTCTCTCCATTTCTCTTTATCTGTTTCTTTCAGTTTCTCTCTTTCTTTCTAGGTCAGACCCCCACTGTGTTATAAACACTGTACTGATGAAGCCTGAGCACTTTTACGCTCTAACCACAGACATGGTGTCATAGAGCGCTGTAAACAAACCTTCAGATACACACACACACACACACACACACACACACACACACACACACACACACACACACACACAGAGAGAGAGAGAGACATGACCTGTTGTATAATAGTTCTACCAAATTATACATTCGTCACACAGGCTGTGAAATATTCATCTAAATAACTAAATACAGCCTCCGTTACTGAAGCTCCACAGTCCTCTGCCTCCAAACTCAAACCTGCTGTGAGATTATTTTTATTATCTAAATTTTCTGCACAGCTCAGAATTTCTTTTGAACACACGTCACTCCAGTTCATTTATTCTCCTTTTTTTGAGACCTACAGCAGTATGAGGGTGAAAAGGTGAGTTTTTGAGACTCTTTAGAAGTTCACATCTGAGGTTTTATTCAGAGCTGACTGGGACACAAAATAGACAATGATATTTGTTTTTTATTAAACCTTTAATGAAATATTACTACTCTGTATATGGTGCGGGTGGCATGGTGGCTTAGCACGTTCGCCTCTCAGCGCTGAGGTCTTGGGTTCGAGTCCACATCTGAGCGGAGTTTCCATGTTCTAACCGTGTCTGCGTGGGTTTCCTCCAGGGACTCCAGTTTCCTCCCACAGTCCGAAAACATGGAGATCAGGTGAATTGGCTACTCTAAATTGCCCATGTGTGTGCATGTACATGTATGTGTGTGCGTGTGTGTTCACCCAGTGATGGACTGGCGCCCTGTCCTGGGCTTAGTTGAATAGTGTAATGCCCTGCCCTGCCCCCAGTGAGGGGGTGGGGGACGAACCGCGACCCTGATAAGGATTAAGCGGGTGTGATAATGAATGAATGAATGAATGTATATGGTGCTTTAACAATAGTTCACTTTTACCTGAATCAGTATACGTTCAGATTAACAGAACATATGTTGTGTGATTTGTAATATAATAACACAGGCTTACAGGTCACTGACACTAAACATGGAAGCAGTTTCAGTGTTTTTGTCCCAGGAATCATTTATTTCAGGCTGCACAGCACTAAAGGAACATGATGTAGGAAGGGATTTGTGCCACAAGTGGGCACCTTTCAGCAGGACAGAAACTGAGCACTCGGTTGTTGTAGCTGAAAATATAACACATGGTTTATATTAAGCAGAGTCTTAACAGCTCAAAATAGTCAGAAATGAAGAAAGTCGTGAATGTAAGGAATACGTATTGGACCTGCTGGTGGCTCCAGGCTGTTTTAAGATGAAAAAACATTTAATATTCTGAGAATTTTGTTTTGACTAAAAATGAGTGAATCCTTTAGTGAATGTTACGAGAACTGATTGCAATTTATTCTAATGTGCCTGAACAGCTAAACCAGCTAAACCACTACCTTCAGATGAATGAATTATGATCTACTGATGTATTTTTATACTCCTTATAATCATAATCTCTCTCTCTCTCTCTCTCTCTCTCTCTCTCTCTCTCTCAGCTGGAGCGTGATATCTGCACTCCGTCTAACGTAACTCTGGGATATTACGTGATGAGTGAGAAGCTGGTGTACATGGCTGCTGCGGTGGTGGAGACTCTGACAGCTTACGGCTTTGATAAGCTCCTGAGTGACATCAGGCAGCATGCACCAGTCGTCCTGGCAGTGCCCATTCCAGTAGCAACCTGGCTGCCCAGCCCAGGTATCCACCTGCAGCTCAAAACAGGTATGACTTAGCAGAGAGTGAGGGCTATGACAATAAAACCTAGCATTAAAATGCTGATCTTTTGTCCTGAGGGAACCTGGGGCATATACACAGGATCTGTGATTTTAATCCAGTATGAGTGCTTATGTATCTGCAGTGTGTGCAGATTTGGAGTGATGGTAATCCAGTGTTAATCTTCATTGTATGTAGTTTTTACAGTCTGACAGTAATAACTGTGGAGTGATGGTAATCCAGTATGAATCTGCAGTGTGAAGTTCTCACAGTCTGAGAATAATAATTGTTGAGTGATTTTAATCCCGTATGAATTTGCAGTGTGTGTAATTTTAACAGACCAATTGTCGTACCTTTTAATCCAGTATGAATCTGCAGGACATATAGTTTTTAAAATCTTACAATGATAATTGTAGAGTGAGTTTAATCCAGTATGAATCTGCATGGCAGATGGATGGATGGATGGATTTAATCTAACAGTAATAATTGTAGAATGTGTTTAATATGGTATGAATCTGCAGGGTATGTAGTGTAGTCTGAGTAATAACAACAGAGTGAATGACTGTTGCTGTCTCAGGTTAGTGATGTAATAAAGCCTGCTAATTGACATGTTTATCTGGTATGATGTTGTTGCTATTGGGGTCTCCTGTGATGTAATGGCTTTTCTGTCCATCCAATATAATCTCAGAAATTTCTATACACAACCTATAATGCTAAATCTAATCCAGCTCCAAAATTGACCTGATCTGCATTAATGAATGTTGTAATTCTGCTTTAGTTCTCAGGTTTGTGAGTCCAACAGACAACATCAAGTCCTGTAGTTTCATCCAGATGATGGAGCAGCGTTTGGAGAACGTGTTCTCTGAAGCTCAGGAGAAAGTGGAGGATTCTTATGGGGCTCTGTCTGTGGAGGTGCTCTAACTGGTTCTTGGACAAATGGTTTTCTTGACCACCATATCTGTCTATGATATTTATATGTGCTCTTTGTGTTTCTCCAATGACAGATTATGAACACTTATCAGACGGGGAACTCTATGGCCGTGTCTTTGGTTTACGTGGTGTGGAACGGCAGTACGCCACTTAATGGCACCATGGCCAGCAGCCTCATTAACCAGCTGACTGCTGAGCTGGTCGGCTACTTCCTCTTTTTCCCCCCCATGCTGATCGCTGAGCGTAAGTCCTTTTGACCAAATGACACCAGAGATAAGAAAATACTACACTATATGTCCAAAAGTTTGTGGACACCACATATGGACTATGACACAGATGAACAAATGAAGACACATCCTGTCTAGTACTTGGACAGATGTAATGCCAATAGAATAGGACTAAACATGAACCTGTTGGCACAGTGTCTAATGCCAGGCATGGGCTAGAGGCCCCCCAGCATTGTAGAGCTGTGTTTTTTGCACCATCCAGTACTTTTGGGATGAGTTGAGGATGAGGTGGTGGTGGTGATCATCCAACATCCTGACCTCACTGGCTGAATGCAATCAAATCCTCACATCAGTGCTCCATAATCTATTAGAAAGTCTTCCCTGGACAGTAGAGGCAAGTGTCCCAATTCTTTTGCCCATATAATGTATTATTGTATATAATGTAATGTAATATATGTCCATTTTATTGTATAATTTTCAAAAAAGCTTGAATGCAGCAGTCATATATACTGTATCTCCATGCATCTCCATATTTTTTTTTTAAAGCACTGAAGTGTAGCAGCACCATTTGCACTCTATGAGCATTTCATGGTGAATGGGCCAATAAAAATACTGACATTTTATACTAGAAGTAATTTTTTCCATTAATTTGGATTATTTGTTCATGTTTAAAATGTGTTTGTTCACAGCAAAGACATAACATGACCCTGTTCTTAATGAGATTTAGCTTAAGGTCTAGCTCTAAACCTTAGGCCTAATCCTAGTCTTGTTTTTCTTCTGTCTTAATGGTCCAACTCCTGTCTGAGCAGACCCCAAAGTTAGCTGTGCCAGTCGAGAACAATTCCTGAAATTACTGAAACGAAGCCATAACTGCTGACACTGTGCTTACCGCAGCTCTGCTATTTACGGATTCATGACATTGCTCTTCCGCCATCAACAGAATTACAGAAAACTTTCTTGGGAAAAGGGCAGGTCTGCCTCTTCACCTTGACCATCGACCGGCTGGTGAAGTTTGTATAATGGTGCTGATGGAAAATGTGCACAAACAGGATAAGAGCATCATCAATCTTAAGATTTGTTCTCCTTGAGTAAGCATCTCCTCTGTCTTTGCTTTTTCTTTGTCTTTCAGCCCTCGAGTACCACAACCTCAACACATCTGTGGCAACCAGAGAGTACTGGGTAATCACAGGTAACTGCTCATGTTTAAGATTATAAATAGACACATATACACACCGGCCACTTCATTAGGCACCATCTGTTTCTCTTTATGCTTTGTTCACCCTGTTCTTCAGCATTCAGGACCCCCACAGAGCTTCTGTATCATTTTCAGTGACACTGATGTGGTGGTGGTGCATTAGTGTGTGAGCTGCTGGAGATGTTAAACACTGTGTCTTCTTACTGTCTACTGTAAAGTCAATAGCTCAGCACAGTGTGTGTTGGTCCTCTAGTCCTGACACAGTTGGTCACTATTTTCACTCCAGTAGTGACACTGAGGTGTTTAAAAACATCAGCAGCTCTGCTGTGTCTGATCCACTCTAACACACACTAACACACCACCACCACATCAGTGTCACTGAGAATGATCCACCTGCTCTTGTCGGGGTCCTGACCATTGAGAAACAGGGTGAACAAAGTGTACAGAGCATCTTCAAAGCAGCAAGGCTTATGAGGTTCCCCTGATTGGGTGTGATCAGTCTACCAAGAGTGGTCTTCAAATTCTCCAGATCTCAATCTGAGCATCTTCAGGATGTGCTGGATCAACAAGATAACAGATAATAAATTACAGGCTCTGCTGCTAATGTCTTAGTACCATATACCAGAGGACACCATCAGAGTGTCATACTGGTTTTACTGTTATGGCTGATAGGTAGTGACAGTGACAACGTGCAGTGAACAAGATATCAAACTGAAGCATTTAGTGGTATAAACCAAAATCAAAGTGAAGCACAAAACATAGAGAACAGAATTAATAAAAAATTAATAAGTGGTGTGTCTGTCAGAGCATGTGAATGGTGCAGAGCACTCCACTGTAACACTGTAACACTGTTATTGTAAATGTTCAGGAGCCTACATTATACAGATGAACTAGGCTTCATGCATTTATGAGTACGTATCACAAAACAATACAAGACATGGTCTATTACTGATCTCAGTCTATATTCTTTGAGATAAAGGAGACAGTATGCACAGATTCAATATGACAGGGTTTACTGCATGTATAAATAAGTGAGCACACCAGTCAGTTGTAGCAGAGTGTAAAACCATCATCATGGACAAAGGACATGATGTGACTGATGTCCAAAAGGACATGATAATAGGGTACCAGGTGAAACGTGGCCGAGGTAATGTCTCAGAAACAACTAACTTTGTGGGATGTTGTAGACCTGCTGTAGTGAAAGTGTGAGAATGAACTTCTTGTACATTGAGTGCCTCCCAACAGCATAACAGTGAGTGTTACCCCACTGGCCAGTGATGTTAGCAACTTTGGCAAGTGGTACAGTGCCACAGTGGACCGTTATAGAGTTAATCTCTATAATGAACACAGGAGCAACGAGTAAAGTGTTAGGGATCACAATGTCACATAGTATCTGTGATGTCCCTGGTGATGGGACTGTATATATTTAATATATCAAGAGTTGGCAAAAATATTCACCGTCATAACTTTACAGGAGAAGGAACTTTTTTTTTGCTTTTAATAGAAGTTGATGGAATCGGACATCTTTCATTTTGGGCCATTTATTTTGATCCAGATGCCATGAAGTTTACATACAATGTAAATTGCATCAAATTATGACAAACTGAAAAATATAAAAAATTGAATGATCTGTTTTTGCAGATGAACACCTCTCTGATTTTTCTGTAGTTCAGGGAATTAATGGTCACTTGTTTTGGTAACCCTTGGTCTGGATTAGGCTAATTAAAGATAATTTGCTCACTTTCTCTCTCTCTCTCTCTATCTCTCTCTCTCTCTCTCTCTCTCTCTCTCTCTCTCTGCAGTTATTCAGGATGTTGATAGTTCATCTCTGGAAGGCAGTTACCAGAGTTTTGCTAGTCTAATGGAGCAGCGTCTGGCTGAGCTCTTTCTTGTTGCGGGTCGACGTGGTCTGCGCTTCAGACGAGCCACCACTGTGGGTGGATACACAGTACAGGTAATGTTTCAGTTCATATACAGTGTATCACAAAAGTGAGTACACCCCTCACATTTCTGCAGATATTTAAGTATATCTTTTCATGGGACAACACTTAGAAAATTACACTTTGACACAATGAAAAGTCGTCTGTGTGCAGCTTATATAACAGTGTAAATTTATTCTTTCCTCAAAATAACTCAACATACAGCCATTAATATCTAAACCACCAGCAACAAAAGTGAGTACACCCCTAAGAGACTATACCCCTAAATGTCCAAATTGAGCACTGCTTGTCAGTTTCCCTCCAAAATGTCATGTGACTCGTTAGTGTTACTAGGTCTCAGGTGTGCATAGGGACCAGGTGTGTTCAATTTTGTATACAGCTCTCACACTCTCTCATACTGGTCACTGAAAGTTCCAACATGGCACCTCATGGCAAAGAATTCTCTGAGGATTGAATTGTTGCGCTACATGATGATGGCCAAGGCTACAAGAAGAATGCCAACACCCTGAAACTGAGCTGCAGCACAGTGGCCAAGATCATCCAGCGTTTTAAAAGAGCAGGGTCCACTGAGAACAGACCTTGCATTGGTCATCCAAAGAAGCTGAGTGCACGTGCTCAGTGTCACATCCAAATGCTGTCTTTGAAAGATAGACGCAAGAGTGCTGTCAGCATTGCTGCAGAGATTGAAGAGGTGGGGGGTCAGCCTGTCAGTGCTCAGACCATACGCCGCACACTACATCAAATTAGTCTGCATGGCTGTCACTTCAAAAGGAAGCCTCTTCTGAAGTCTGTACACAAGAAAGCCTGCAAACAGTTTGCTGAAGACATGACAACAACAACATGGATTACTGGAACCATGTCCTATGGTCTGATGAGACCAAGATTAATTTGTTTGGTTCAGATGGTCTCAAGCATGTGTGGCGGCAATCAGGTGAGGAGTACAAAGATAAGTGTGTCATGCCTACAGTCAAGCATGGTGGTGGGAATGCCATGGTCTGGGGCTGTATGAGTGCAGCAGGTGTTGGGGAGTTACATTTCATTGAGGGACACATGAACTCCAATATGTACTGTGAAATAATGAAGCAGAGCATGATCTCCTCCCTCCAGAAACTGGGTCACAGGGCAGTGTTCCAGCATGATAATGACCCCAAACACACCTTTAAGATGACCACTGCTTTATTAAAGAGGCTGAGGGTAAAGGTGATGGACTGGCCAAGCATGTCTCCAGACCTAAACCCAATAGAACATTTTGGAACATCCTCAAGCGGAAGGTGGAGAAGCGCAAAGTCTTGAATATCCACCAGCTCAGTGATGTCGTCATGGAGGAGTGGAAAAGCATTACAGTGGAAACCTGTGAAGCTCTGGTAAACTCCATGCCCAGGAGAGTTAAGGCAGTTCTGGAAAATAATGGTGGCCACACAAAATATTGACACTTTAGGAACTTTCAGTAAGGGGTGTGCTCACTTTTGTTGCAGGAGGTTTAGACATTAATGGCTGTATATTGAGTTATTTTGAGGGAAGAATAAATGTACACTGTTATATAAGCTGCACACAGACTACATTTCATTGTGTCAAAGTGTCATTTTGTCAGTGTTGTCCCACGAAAAGATATACTTAAATATCTGCAGACATGTGAGGGGTGTACTCACTTTTGTGATACACTGTATGTTAAAGACTGCACAATATGTAATCCAGTAATCATTAATATATAAATAAATTGATACACTTGAGTATTGCAATATTATATATTGTGATACAGTATCAATTATCAGAAGGCATTATTGAGTTTTAATTCATAGCTTGCACGAAAGGTTTGGGAACAGACACTTGTTCGTGTTTTTAAATCCCAAAACACTAGATTGATGCCTTGTAAAGAACTCTTCAGCCATTAGAGAGTTCCACTATGCATATATGCCACATTGCTTACATTATTGCAGTATATAATAAATTAGTCTCAATCCAATCACAGTGTTTGTTACTATATGCTGAGTGTATAGTGTAGTGGGTAACAGTGCTTGCTCCCATGTGACAGACTGGGGTACTATACTATTAAGAGTCCTTGGGCAAGACTCCTAATGCTACATTCACCTCCACATCTAACATAACTGAAAATGCAAGGCACTCTAGAAAAGATTGACTTTAAATATAAAAAAGCATCCTGAACAGTCTTGATAAAAGCATCTGCAAAATGTTTATATTAGTATACTGCAGTGAATATCAAGGTGATGTAATTCAATAATAGTATGTAACAGTACCATCACATTAGTTGCATATTGCTCATACAAGGCAGTATTTTCTCAAATTTTCCCATATTTCTCTTATAATCTCTAAATAACTGTTAATGTTGTAGATGGTCAGTATTCGACGGCTTCCAGGTCCTAAGAACCCAGCAGAGATGACTTACTACCTGCAGGTGGATGGGGCTCCCATATCTGGCACGTCTGCAGCGAAGACCCTGAACATGGTGGACTCTCAGACAATGGCGCTAACACTGGGTTACTTCATCCAGGTCCAAGCAGAGCGTATGTTAACCTTTTTTATATCATTCTTACACTTCAGAAGCTATACTGCACAGTTTTGAGCCAGGGGACAGCTGGGGCTTATGGCCAGCCATGGACTTGTGGTTTAGAAGCCTGCCTTTTGACCAGGAGTTTCAGTCACCTGAACTGACTGAAGAGTCCTCGAGCAGGGGACCTAACCCCCAACTGCTACCCAGGTGTGATGTAGCATGCTTGGCAAGTGTGCTCACTGTCCCCTAGTTTGTGTGTTCACTAACCTAATAATAATCTGGCACTGTTTTGCATATAGTTATTGAAGAATAAGCCTTAGGATGTAGGCATTCATGACAATTAATGGGTGTATGCTAAACAATCCCATGTTTGACCGTGGGTGGGTGGCACAGTGGCACAGTGGCTTAGTCTGCGTGGGTTTCCTCCGGGGACTCCAGTTTCCTCCCACAGTCCAAAAACATGAAGATCAGGTGAATTGGCTACTCTAAAAATGACCCTGGTGTGTGTATGAATGTGTGTGTATGTCTGTGTATGAATGTATGTATGTTTGCCCAGATACGGTTGGCACTCTGTCTTTGGTGATCCCCCTAGTGCTCGATGCAGTCCTCCAGGTGGATGGTCGCTTCCAGTTGAAAGTATGCTGTGTGCGACTGGCTGACGCTTCTCGCCGGTAAATGGAGTGTGCCAATTGTGAAGTGGCCTTGGGTGTCTAGAAAGGCGCTATATAAGTGTAACGTAATAATAAATAATAATAAGTGTTTTGTATTGTCCTAATTTGGTCAACAGGTAAGATGGTTGGTTTGTTGGTTGGATGGATGGTTGGTTGGTTGGTACGAACCAAGAGAGAAAGTCATCAGTGGCCCTAAAAATGAATTAAAGTGAAATGGTGATAAACAATCTATAGTTGTATTAAACTTTTCATCAGCACTATGATGGTGCTTGTGCAGGAGCTGGTGCTGGTTCTAGTGAACTGTTTAAGAATAGGGCAGTGTTTCCAATGGTTTGAAAGCCCAATGATCACATGTCTGGACGTGGGTGTTCCCTAATTCGGAAGCAGAAGTTGGAGGAAGATACTGTATAAACTTTTTCAGATTCTGCTTCTTTCTTTGAGGGCAACTAACCTTCTTTCAATGAATTATGTCAGTCAATTCATTTTTATATTTTATATTACCTTCTGCTGAATCCACCTTTAAGCATCAAAAACAACAAAGCAGCTGGATGTCATTCATTCATTTCTGGTGCAGCATAAACTCTGGCAACATGAAGTGGGCGGAGTCAGCAGTGCAACAAAGTTATGAGTGAATGAGTATTGACCAGGATAGTATTGTGCTTCATCTGCACTGCCACAGAATGGTTCTACCCCATTTTTGTTCCTATATTTTAGTTCCTACTATACTCAGTCATATCAGAATATTGACCACCTACCTAATAATGGGAATAACCACCCTTGGCCCACATGACACAGCTATCTGGAGGCCTTCATGCCCAACTGCAGCAGAGTACTGAGGTCCCTCAGTTTGTGTGACTGTGGGTCAGCAATGACGAACCTGGTATTCGAAGATGTGTTCCAATAGATTGAGATCAGAACAGTTAGCAGGCCAGGGAAGGATGCCAAAGTAATTGTCAGGCTCCTGAAACCACTCATGCACCACCCTTGTGCAGTGAGGTGGAGCATTATCCTTTTGATAGGTACCATTACCATCAGGGAAGAACATCAACATGTACACATCATCTGCTAGGATTGCCAAGTACCTGTTAGTGTTCAGAGACTCATGCAGTGGTATTAGAGGTCCACAATCATGCCAGGAAAACATTCCCCAGACATGTACGTGCCACTACCACCCTGTGTTTGGCCCACAGTTGTCTTGTGGAGTGGTTCTTGTGGGTTTGGCAGTGTGTATACCATTGTCTGTCCATGCTATGCAGCACAAACCTTGAAGGAAATATTTTTCCAATCCTCCTGTGTCCAGTTACGGTACTTTTGTGAAAACTGGAGGCCAAGTTGACAATGAACGTTGGTGAACACTGGCACCTGAATTGTGCAGGAGACACTGAACATAGCTGTTTCAGACTTCCCAATACTTTATGATGTATCATTACAGCTAAAATACACATGTGAAAATGTCTTTTAATGCCAGTATTGTTGTTATTAGCGCCTAACACCATATCAGCAACTAAGACTATATTCATGGCTACATTCAAGCTAATTTGATATCATGTCACCCAAACCTCCATATTTTTGAACTGTGGAAGGAAACCCCCCCATACACGGGGAGAACATGGAAACTCCACTCAGATGGGGACTCAAACCTGAGATCTCTAAACAAGGAGAACATGCTAACCACCAATCCGCTGTGCCACTCTTTTAAAGTTGACGTAGGCAACCAAAGGTCAGAAATGCCCACGTGTTGAGTGAATTGGGCAGTGAGAGATGAAAGTGTGATGAGTTTGGCTCTTTTACAGACACTGATGATTCATTGCACTGTTCGGCAGCTTGCATTACAGGTTTGTTTGTTCCAGACCAGCAAGAATATATTACCTGAATGGCTTCAATTATGCAAGCTGAGAAATGAATGAAATTATTTGTGATTTTGACACTAGAACCAGCCATGCCAGTGGAAAAGAGGCATTACTAGCTTATCTTTGAATTTGAAAATTTAAGGCACTCAGTTTATTTACCGGTTTAAGGTAAAATAATGAAACAGTGTTTTTCTCTTTTCAGACTTTGACTGAACTA
The DNA here is from genome assembly GCA_036984385.1 of Crenuchus spilurus. Taxonomy (NCBI): domain Eukaryota; kingdom Metazoa; phylum Chordata; class Actinopteri; order Characiformes; family Crenuchidae; genus Crenuchus; species Crenuchus spilurus. Next base: position 48,911 of record BRDA01012629.1, on the reverse strand, counting down.
TAAACATCTACCTTGTTTAGTCTGTACCTTCAGACTAACTTCAGACAAACCTAAATAGAAGATGTGAAAGGTGTCTCAGACCACAGTCCAGACCAAAGGACCAGAATTTGGTCTAACCACAGTTTTGTTCTTTTTTTTTATGTTTCTGACTTTTGAACCAATTATAGGAAGTTAAGGCAGGTTATTGTGACTCATTAAATAGAACATAAAGAAACGGAAAAACAGCAAAATAGAGTGAGCACATGAAGAGAGTATGTGCAGGATGATCACATTAATTTGGTGAACTATTATACTATAACTAACTATAACTTCCCATTGATTTAACTACCTGCTGAATTAGCTAACTGCCAAATTAACTACCTACTGATTTACATACCCACTGAATTAACTACCTACCAAATTAACTACCCATGAGATTTAGTATCCACAGGCTTAACTACCCACCGAAATGTACCTCTTATTAATGTAACTACCCGCTGAATTAACTTCCCACTGAATTAACTACCCGCTGAATTTACTTCCCACTGAATTAACTACCTGCTGAATTAACTTCCCACTGAATTAACTGCCCACTAGATTTACTTTGCCCTGGCTTAACTACCCATCAAATGTACCCACCAATGTAACTAACTGCCAGTTTAACTTTCTACCATATTAACAACCCACAGAATTTACAAACCACCAATTTGACTACTCACCAAAGTAACTACCCACTGAATTAACAACCCAGTGAAGCTAGTGAGGTGGCACACAAGCTTCTACAAACCAGTCTATGTCAAGTTTAGGGAGATGCAGCCCTCTTAGGTGATGACGAGTCGTAGGTGTATCATGTAATGTTTTTTATTGTGTTCACTAAACTGCAATGTGAAACCATCACTAACCAGACCAAATGTTTGAAAGACCAGCCCTGCTGCAGACTTGTGAAAACACCTTTACATGCAGTCTCTGGCCTTTGTGTTGTGATGTTCTTTGGGCCGTGCTCTTTGTTCATCAGGAATGGAAGTTTAACTCATTCCCCTGCTCTTGTTCAGTGATGTATGGATTGGAGGAATCAGTAGCCAGGCTTTTGGCCGGGGCGTCCAGCCCAGCGCTGCTCTCTGAGCGCTGTAAAGCCCCAGCCTTGTCAAATTAAACACACACCAAACACAAACACAGCCCCACCGGGGAGAGTCTAATCTCCCAGATAAAGAGCTACAGCACAAACTGTTTTTTCACTGTTTCAGCTCATTATGAGCTAACAAGAGACAACTCCAGACAGAGGGAGCTTGGATTAGTGTGTGAGTGTGTGCACGTGCTTATGTGTGTGTGTCTGTGTAGAGTGAGAGGGTGGGGGGAGGATGGATGTGGTAGTAATTATGTGCAAATATTCTGAATAAATTGACTGATTTATTTGTGTGTGTGTGTGTGTGTGTGTACAAGCAGCCGTGGTGAAGAATGTACCCAGTAACCTCTGGATCCTGGCGGTCCTGACACCGGTGTCATTGGTGATGGTCGTGGTTGTAATGGCGGTCGCTATCTTATGTCGGAGAAACCGAACCGTCTTCAAGACCAGCGCCTTCCGCGGCTTTCACCCACGCACAAAGGTACAGTCACCCTTAAATCAACAAATGAGCATTCCGCCTTAAATAACCAGAGGAACACTCCATCCTGATACATTATGTCCATTACAGAAAAAATTAATCTAGCCTCAATTTTTCTTTTTAAAAGAATGTTTCACTTAAAATCATATTTACATATTTTATATGTATTACGTGGACACTGCCTGACACACTGTTATCGATAAAAATGGACAAAATTCAGACCATTAAGATTAGGGTTGCCATTTGTTCTTTATGAACAATGATTGACCTACTGCATCTGCTAACCATGAAAAATCTGGTCAATTTTTCAACACAAAAATTTTTGTCAACACAAAAAAATAAAAATACTGCACCTGTCAACACAAAAAAATAAAATACTGCATCTGTCAACACAAAAAAATAAAATACTGCATCTGTCAACACACACAAAAAAAAAAAAATACTGCATCTGTCAACACAAAAAAATTTAATACTGCATCTGTCAACACAAAAAAATTAAATACTGCATCTGTCAACACACAAAAAAAATACTGCATCTGTCAACACAAAAAAATAAAATACTGCATCTGTCAACACAAAACAAAATACTGCATCTGTCAACACAAAAAAATAAAATACTGCATCTGTCAACACAAAATAAATAAAAATACTGCATCTGTCAACACAAAAAAATAAAATACTGCATCTGTCAACACAAAAAAAAATACTGCATCTGTCAACACAAAAAAATTAAATACTGCATCTGTCAACACAAAATAAAAATAGTGCATCTGTCAACACAAAAAAAAATAAAATGCTGCATCTGTCAACACAAAAAAATAAAAATACTGCATCTGTCAACACAAAAAAATTTAATACTGCATCTGTCAACACAAAAAAAATACTGCATCTGTCAACACAAAAAAATTAAATACTGCATCTGTCAACACAAAAAAATAAAATACTGCATTTGAGAATGTCAGACATGTTTGCATGCCATTGCCATCATTCCTCAGCATCTGCTGTCGACCATGTCTGAACTGCTAAAGAGCAGAAGACACTGAGTGGACTGATCCTTTTACCTCAATTAACCTGAGGCACATATGCTATGTTGTTGTGAGTTGTATGTTCTGATTAGATGTCTGATTTAATGATTTCTTGAATATTATTAACTGATAGAGATTAATTAACACTTTAATTAGACTATAGAACTAGGCCTCAGTGTCATGCAAATGAACCTAATCATAATATTATATCAATGGACTGAAGATTAAAATGATTCTATAAATAAAAAAATCCTATAAATATGAAATGGGAGTGGGGATGTCCCTTATTTGTCCTCATTGAAGGTGACAACCCTACAGAAGATGGCCTTTAGCTGTCCCACATAGATTTATTCAAATAAGACACATAAAAAGAGTTGAAATATGTTACTTTATGTGTAATAAATCTAAAATATTTTAATTAAAATATGAACAAAAATGAACTTTTTAACCTTTAGTATTATAACTAAAATCAAACTGGATTGGCTGTTCAACTATATTTGAAATGCTGGACATAATACAGATATGCTGACGTGATGGAGTGTTCTTTACTTCGGCTATCACTGTGATGATTACACCAGCCACTCTGTCATTACCTTAGTCTTGTCCTACTGCACAGAGCACAGTCACCATGTCTTTGTGATTAATCCCTGTACAGTGTTATGAGAGCAGTTTGTCTTTAATCCTCCTTTTGTCTAGACCTCATATCGGAGAGATGGAAGCTACCATCACCAGGTACTGTCTGTGCCTTAGTCTCGTGTATGTGCATGATGTTTGGCTTTGTCTGCATGGTTGTAGTCTTGCTCCTTCTCTTTCTTGCCACTGGTGCTTTGAGAGAAATCAATAGCTGTAAGGAGGAAGGTGATCAATCAGTGTGATTAATTAGTAGAACTGGACAGACTTGGTGAAACTGGAAGGAAAGCAGACTCAACATAGTACTGGCTAAGATGCAGGACCAGGGGCAAGGATTACCAGCAGAAGTCATTATTAGTATGACATTCATATTATATGTTCTTGCTCTATATTATCAATCAGTTCTTTCTTTCTTATTTTTATATCAGTTGTGATATTCTGAAGAAATTATCCAATAGTCCAATAACCTGGACTAAGGAGACAAAGAGCTGGTCCAAAGTCCTCTTTTCAGATTTCATTTGTAAATCAAGCTCCTAGAGTCTGGAGGAAGAGTGGAGAGACACACAATCCAAGCTGTCTGAAGTCCAGTGTGCAGTTTCTGAAGTCTGTGATGGTTTGAGGTGTCATGTCATCTGCTGCTGTTGCTCCACTGTGTTTAGTCCAAAGTCAACATCTACCAGGAGATTTTAGAGCACTTGATTTTAGAGCACTTCATGCTTCCATCTGCTGACAAGCTTTATGGAGATGACCAGCAGCTGCCCACAGTGCCAACACTACTACTGACCATCATATCACTGTGCAGACAACTCATGAGCTATAAGCCAGACTGATGATTGAAATTAAATGAACTGAACCTTTATTGTTATTGCACATTCTACTTGTACAGTTGTACAATGAGATTAGGTTACAGTCTACAACCCTTGTGCAATTAGAAATAAAGGAATTAAGAATTAAAACAAGAAAGAATTAAGAGCATTAAAAAAATAAATAATAATAATAATAATTTAAAAGCAATAAACAAATTTAAAAGCATAACATAAATTATAAACTATAAGTTATCCTATGCACACAATCCATCAGCATCAATTATTGCACAGTGTTTACTTCTAGCAGCATCAGTTATTGCACTGAACTAGTTAAAAAAAACAAACAGATCTGCCTACAGATGAACTATTTGGTTTTTGTTTAACAGAGAAATGGCCCTGTTGTAAAAAATGTCTCTCAACTGGTTTGTCCTTGTTTTAAGTTGTATGTAATGATGAACATCAAAACAAATAAGACTTGAAAGATGTCACTTTATGTATAATTAATATAAAATATACAGCAGTTTTCCTTCAATCCCTTGTCCATGAGAGTTTCTAAAAGGTATGATGCATCACTGACATATTGGCTTTGGTTTGTATCTGCCTCACAGGGATGGAACTTCAGGACATTGATCCACACTAAGAACAAAACATCTCTGCAAGGTCTTTTAGGGGTTTCTCAGCAAACACTCAGACCTGTTTAAAAAATAAAGGTTATTTCTAAGCTCTTAACCCTCTGGAGTTGGTGCTCCTGTTGGTGGTATATTAATGAAATTCCACTTCCTAGAAACAAAAATAAAACATACATACACATTACAATTATATAACGCCTTTCTAGACACCCAAGGATGCTTTACATACGACACATTTCAAATACACACACACCGGCGAGAAGCGGCAGCCAGTTGCGCACAGTATACTCTCAACCGAAAGCGACCGTCCACCTGGAGGACTGCATCGAGCACTAGGGGGATCACCCAGAACAGAGTGCCAATCATATCTGGGCATACATACATTCATACCCTGAAAACCTTAAAGGGTCTATTTTTCAAATAAATATAGCTTGAATCAAAATATATTTTTAGTTTCTTGTGAGAGAAGCATAATTAAGCAGTGACACATTGTTCAGCTTGAGTCAGGGCGCGGCACATTTTTTCCTGCCAAATCTGGCATTCAAATGACTTGGAAATTCCGGACATTCCAGTGGAGGATTAGCAGCCCAGGAATGTGTGCAAATGCCCATTTTGTCTTTATAAACAAAAGAGAGCTCACCTGAACAAAGACCTCTAACCTCATAAATATTCAATCTAGGAACCTCTGAATGAGTGAAACACGTCAACTCACATTTGTTAAGCTTTAGAAATAAAACCATATACAATTTCTAAACACTGTAATATATGAGCACATCTGAAAATAGGTTTTTGGAAAGTCTAAGTTTAGAGCAGATTTAATCAAAATATAGATGTATGACACTCTTACTGTTTTGACAGTGTTGTTGCTCAGTTTGTGCCGAACAAAAGCCTGTGTAACACTTTGGGGAAAAAATAATTTTAGATGTGTGTAACTTGTAAAAAGGCAAGGCATGTCAGACCACACCAGAATGGCTGACATACCCTCAGACTCTAGAGGGATAAAGTAGCTTATTGATAAGTATGAGGTTCTTCAAGGAGCCTAGTCAGTCTTTAAAAAGTTAATGAAAGCCCAAATACTTCCTCAATGAGCCATAATGTCAATGAAGAATCTTCAAAGGTTGACTGCAGATTAACGCGTTTTGAAGGAAGTGAAGCTCTGACGTAGAGTCAGGAGATGAAGTAGGCCAGTACAAGCTCAGGCAGAGTCACATATATTCTTAATTAGGTGAAGTTTAAATAGATGAGCAGATGGGAGTGATTAAGAGATGCAGCATGCACAGCACATTCTGCATTGGTAGCATTGCTCCAGAAGATAACCTCTACTGTAGTTACATAGTTATTTACTGAAGTGCTCTGCTGACACTCTCCCGCTTATGCTATCGAGGTTCTATATGGCATAGAGACAACTGAATAAGTACACCACACATCAAAAGCCATTCATAATGGCTCTCTCTTGATACCTAGTAAGCTCTCTGCATAGACAGCATTTTACCTCACAATATGAGTGCCACCAGGAAGAAGTCTGTCTCAGTTCTCAGATACCCCAAAATACAGTGGTAACCCTACTTACAAGTTTAATCCGTGCAGGAGCCGAGCTCGTTAGCTGGTTTACTCGTTAGCTGGATGCATTTTCCCCATAAGAATACATGTAAAACTGATTAATCCGTGTCAGCCGGCCAATATACAGTATACTTTAATATGCTAAATAATGTGTTTATATGGGTTTTTAAAAAATAAATGAGACGACGACGCTCGTGTAGGCTGGCCGCTAAGGAGAGGGAGACCGACGGTGCTCGTGAAGGCTGGTGGCTAAGGAGGACAGGAGGACGGGCGTAGGTGTATGGCATGGTTACACTTATCATATGAAAAGTAAAAGTAAAATTGATCTAACTTTCTTGTTCACTACCTTTTGCTACCTTAGCGTCGCTTTCACTAGCACTTTCACTTTTATTGTACAGCAGTCAAAGGTATTGACTGACCTCTTCTTCTACATTAGAATCTAGGGGATGCTACGACCGCAGCGCCCCTAGCAGTTGGTATAATTGAACAAATTTACGCTACTCGTTACTTGGAATTTTACTCGTTACCTGGAACAAAAATATTCAGAGATCTCGACTCGTTACCTAGAATACTCATTAGTAGGGATGCTCGTAAGTAGGGTTACCACTGTACTGCCTACTAAGAGAACTTATTTTGAACCAATATCAAAGAACATTGAATGCTTCCATAGTCATTAAGGCAATCCCACAATGCAATGGATGCAAGCTGAGTGACCAGCAGTAGGTCAAGCATTGATATGATTTTTAAAAAAATTATTCGTACAATAAATTCTACAGAAATTACTATAAAACTTAAAAACAAAAATTTTATCAGCAACTGACAAATAATTTTTTTTTATTTTGCCATTTTTATAGCATGTATTGCTGCATAAAAGCATGTATCGCTCTATTTCGTTCATTTGTTTTAAATAGCCATTTTTTGTTTTCATTATAAACCTTAGTGTGTTATGTTAATGTTTGCTATCTTTTTACATTGACATACACTATAACAAAAAAATACAGATTTGAAAAACTCATACATGCTGAATGAAGAATTTTAAAGATGTAAAATGTAAAAGTGAACATATGATGGTAAAGATGTAGCAAATGAAGCTGATATAAAATTACAACAATCTATTTTTATCCACTTGAGGGCAGTGTTGTTTTTTTTTCTCTGCATTGTGTGTCTTCTTCAGTGGGCATCTCGCCCCTCCTGCTTCACCACGTTTACAGACCTGTAAATATGAATTTATATCAAATTTAAATGATCATATTTCTGTTTTTACTTGTTCTATCAACATCAACTAAAACTAGCATAGAGTGTAATGCCAGCCCTTCTAAAATATGATGATGGAAATGTTTAACTTTTATACTGTGACATCTTGAAAGAACCATGATTCGATCATGCCAGCATGATCACTAACCAACTATGTTATTTTTCCTGGATTTTTGATTAGACAGTACTGCATGTATGTAGTAGTGTGTTAAGTTACAGACAATTTGGCTGTAAAAAAAATCGGTAAAGACTGAGGTTTGGTGCACCTCTAGCTTTATTTGTTTGTTTTAGTAGAATTTTATCTGACTTTGAGCAATAGACAATTGATCCATTTCTGAAGTCATATAAATGTAGATACCAGCTAAGTGAGTCTCCTCACATCCATCCAACTTTATACAAAGTAGACTAAACATGGCCACTACAGCAGCACATCAGAATGTAGAAATCTGTTTTTTATCCAATATGTGACAACATCTCTGCCTTTTCTCAATGTTTGATGCATATGGCAATGTCTGCGACACCCCAGCAGACACAAATTTGGTCTCTTTTACTACATTTGTTCTGTGACAGACACTTGTCGAATGGTTTGGCCTTTAATTAGAAAAAAATGCTGTTTATACCAAAGAAGACACTTTGATGAGCATGAAGCTAAACAGCCAACGTTTTACTGATTTTTATTCTAACCGATGTGTGCATGTGAACATCAGACGTTACTCTGAATTTTTGAGCAGAATGCAGGCGTCCCAAAATTTGTGATGGACTCTACCGATCACCTCTTTTGCAAACTGCAGACGTCCTCCTGAGAGAGCTGAGCAGATTTCGGTTTGAAATGTAACTACGCTGATTTTGAATAGCAGCTCATGAAGACGTGCAATTCATTGTAATTATGCTAATTGAAGCCTCGGCTTTGATCTCGCGGCCTCTCCTTCTGCTTTTCCAATCAGGAAAACCCTGAGCGCTCAATCTTATTAAGGTTCACTCTCAGGAGACTGGTTCATTGGTGCGTGTTCATTTGTGGGTCCGCTGTTAGAAAAGTGCTCCAGTTTTGGCCCAGAGCTACCCCTGCAAATGTGGTGGTGTTAGCGAAGTTGTGTGGACGTGTGGTGTAAAAGACACTGAAGCTGAAACCAGGACAGCACAGTCAGGAAGAAAGCAGTGTGGATGACAACAGTCCACTGCTGAAGATGAATGCTTCTCTTAGAGTGTGACATCCCAAAGCTGTGGGTCAATTGCATGTCTGTACATGTGTGCTTTTACCTTCTACCTGCTGATATGTTTGTGCAGTTCATGTTGTTTTTGGCCTGTTTGTACAGTGGGATGCAAATTCAATAGACACGACATTAGAATCTAATGCATACGATATAATCTTAGGCACAGTGTGAAGTAATGCTAGTCCAATAATGTAACACATCCTCTACAGGGGATACATTTCTGTGCAATACATTGATGAATAACGAAACATGTACAGTGAGGAAAAATAAGCATTTGAACACCCTGCGAATTTGCAATTTCTCCCACTTAGAAATCATGGAGGGGTCTAAAATTTTCATCTTAGGTGCATGTCCACTGTGAGAGACATAATCTAAAAGAAAAAATCCAGAAATCACAATGTATGATTTTTTAATAATTGATTTGTGTGTTACTGCTGCAAATAAGTATTTGAACACCTGCCAATCAGCAAACATTCTGGCCCTCAAAGACCTGTTATTCTGCACATAAGTTATCTAACCTACCTGTAGGTGAATCTACTCAGATGTGTAGTGGAGTTCTAAAGACTCCCCTTATTGCATAATTAGGGGTACCCAGTTCATTTGGCCATACTCCTGTCAAAGTCACAGGATGCCCATATGATGCATTTTGTCTTGTGATAAAGTGCATCCTGAATGTGTAATTTTGCCTGATCGCCCACACTTTGTATATACAGGCTCTAACTGAGATTGAACTGAGATTATACAGGGTTTATGGACTGCTGCAGACTTTCATCATAAATGGAAAGGCAAGGTCACTCTAATGAAATTCAGGTGAATAGACGTCCCCCAACTGAATTATCGTACACGGTACATGTGAATTACATTAGAATGGCAGAGAACATGTGCAGCCCAAGGTCAGTGTCTAGCAGAAATCCCAGCGTTAGTGTTCTTTAATGGAGAAAGCTGTCTCTGTATATTAGCTCGGCCCTATCTAAATTTAGACCCATCTCCCCTGCAGCACAGAGGTGTAGAAAAGGTGGAACTGTATTGATTCCTCGGTAAGATGCTCATGACAACAGCACGTGCAGCAAAGTGCAAACGTCCTGAATTATTAAAGGATCCTGAGTGTTTATATTTCCCCTGTTTGCATCCCCAAAGTGAAGCTATACAACATATACTGTATGTGCATCTCCTTAAAAAGAGAGAGACGCTCAGATATCTATGTGTTCTCTCGGCCGGAGGGCGATCCATAATTCATCATAAGGCTCCACAAGCTTCCTCAGCTTCTCTGCATTAAATATCTCATGGCAAGGTGGTGCGTCATATATGGGCTGTGTGAAATACAGTGAGACTGAGAGTAGCCCGAGTGCATTAATAAATCACAGTGGCCAACAGACCGTTGCTGATTGAAATGAAATGCCAGCTCTCCAAAGGTGCTTATTATATCTCACACAAAACCTTACATAACCCATATGCTCTTCTCTTCTCTTCTCTTCTCTTATCTTCTCTTATCTTCTCTTCTCTTCTCTTCTCTTCTCTTCTCTTCACTTTACTTCACTTCTCCTGTCTTCTCTTGTCTTCTCTTTCTTTCTCTTCTCTTGTCTTCACCTGTCTTCTTTTGTCTTCTCTTCTATTGCCTTTTCGTCTTCTCATATCTCTTCTCTTCTCTTCTTTTCTCTTCTCTTCTCTTCTCATGTTTAATTTTTCCCTGCTTTTCTCCTGCTCTCTTCTGTTCTCATCTCCTGTCTTCATTTTGATTTGTTTTTCTGCTCTTTATATTACTTCTCCTATTTTCTCTTCACTTCATGTATTTTTTTTCTCATCTTCTCTCTTCTCATCTCTTCATGCTTGTTCTTTCTCCATTTCAATTCTTGCTTTCTTTTCTGTTCTCTTTTTTCTGTTCTATTAACTTCATTTTTTCTTCCATTTTCTCTTTTTTTTCTCTCCCCCATTTTCTCCGCTCATTTTCTTCTCTTCTGTTCTCTTCTCTGTTGTCTTCACTTCCCTTTGTTTTATTTCTTCTTTACTCTTCTTACATTTTCTGTTCTCTTTCCACACATTGTCACTTCTTTCTCTTCTCCTTTCCTCTTTCACTTCTGTTGTTTTATTTTCTCTTCTTCTGTTTTTTTTTTTCTCTTCTCCTCTTTGCTCTTCTCTTCTTTCCCCTGTTCTCCTATTTTTGCTGTTCTCTTCTCCAGCCGGTGCAGGGGTTTGACTATGCTAAGCAGCACATGGGTCAGCAGGGGGAGGAGGCTCTTGCAGTCACTAAAGAGACTCTGGTTCTGTCTCTTCCTGTACGGGATGCTCCTCTCACACAAGATAAGGGTGTTCTGCAGGACGGCACCACCTCAAAAAGACCGCAGTCCACCACGGAGATGCATCGGAGGTGAGTGGATAAAAACATCCCAAATCCAGTGCACTGCAAAAAGTGCTTCAGTGATGCTCTACATCAGTCTCACATGAAACATTAATACTGATGCTAAAGGGCAAAAACTTCAGCTAAAAATATCAAACAATTTCATTTTATATTTATATCTATCTATACATATACACACAGTCCACATGACCACTCCTGGTTATACATATATATATATGTGTGTGTGTGTGTGTGTGTGTGTGTGTGTGTGTGTGTGTGTGTGTGTGTCTGTGTCTGTGTCTGTGACTATATGACTATATACACTACACACAAAAAGTTAGGGATATTTGGCCTTTGAGTAAAAATGATAGAAAATGTAAAACGTTCACACTACAGTGATATTATATCATGAAAGTAAGGCATTTAAGTAAAAGCATTCAGTGGTGATTTCTTCATCTAAAACTATTTATTGAAGCAAAAACCAACAACATTGGTGGGTGAACCCCAACAAAGCATGTTAATGTCTCAATAACGTGTTGTGTGCCCTTGAGCATCAATTACAGCTTTACAACGACATATCATGCTGTTCACAAGTTGACTTATTGTCTGCTGAGGTACCCCAGTCTCCAGCAGCTGTTTCCTAATGATGCGACATTGATGAACTGGAGCATTGTTGTCCATGAAGATTAAATTAGTCCTGTGTTCTTCATGCAGAGGCACAAAGACCGGATTAATGATGCTACTGAAGTAGTCTGGGCTTGTCACTGTACCATTCACACAGTGTAGGCAGTTCTGTATTGACTAGACACACTAACACCACCACCAAAGGCTTGTCTGGTGACAACAGTGGCTGAAGCATAGTGTCTCCTTCATGTCTCCAATATTGTTTTGGCATCATTTCAGCGTTAATCAACTTTCATCAGTGAATAGCACTGAGGTGCACTGGTCCCTCGTCCACCGTAAATGTAAGATGATCACGCCTGTTCCTGGTGGTGTGGTCATGTACCCTTGCAGGTCATCTAGCACACAGACCATGCTGATGTAAACAGTTTTGAATGGTCTGATGTGACACTTGAGTGCCTCTCACCTCTCTTAAATGTGCCTGGAGTTGTGTGGCATTCATCACCTGGTTCTGCAGGGCACTGTTCACAATGAAACGGTCATCAGTGTGGGATTTGGCCAAAGGATGTCCAATTCTATGCCTTTCTGTAACTCTTCCAGTCTCTCTGTATCTCTCTTACAACCTGCTGATGACACTCTGTGACACTCTAAGCTCAGTGACTAGGCTTGGCTATAAAGGTATTTTGTTATACCACTGTATTTAAATATGGTGACGGTATCTAAAAATTATGACTAAAATTATTTATATCTAAAAATTATTATTACTGGTACTAAATACCACTGTATTTTCTCAAGCTCATACCAAGGTATGAAAAACACCAATACCGCCCAACCCTAGTGGTCACTTCTGTCTGAGAACATCCTGTTTGAAGCCTCACAATTGTGAGGTACTGTTGATCAGGTGTTAGGTGTTGCTTGGAGTCGTGATGTCAATATGTGCTGAGCATGATGACGAGTTTAAATAACAATTCTAACTGAAGCAGGACATTTATTGGTGGATTCATGGATCAAACAGCTGTTGTGAATTTCAACATTAAGCTCCTTGTTAGAGATCAGCAAGTTGTGCAAAAAGTACTGAAACACTGAACAGTTGTACATGTGCATTCAAAAGTTTAGAGAAGGTTACATTAAGTTCATCTGTAAAGGTTAGAGCACATTTTAGGTTCATCCTGAAATTTCACCTGAAAGCCCTAATTTTATGAGAAGTGTATATAATGCATTTGAGAACTTTTCATGATAAGGGGTGTAAAGGGCTTCTCTTCATAATCAAACATTACAATTTACATGAATACTTTGAATAATATATTTTACAGTGATGGTGTTTTGTGTCCAGTCCATTCAGTCTGTATTGTTGAGAGAGAGAGAGAGAGAGAGAGAGAGAGAGAGAGAGAGAGAGATGTGCTAATGTGCTAATGTTGATTAAATTTTGGGTCATTATTGGCCAGCTGATACACTAACACAAGTTTGGGGTTACCCATAAATTTCATACCCAATACATACTTTTTATTTCAGAAGAAAATTGAGACTATAAAATCCACATATTCTGCATTAGAATGGAAGATACTGGAGCATAAACAACCTCAATAAACATTATTAATCACTAGAATAGGAGATATTAGTCCATAAACAACCTCAATAAACACTATTAATCACTAGAATATGAGATATTAGTCCATAAACAATCTCAATAAAGACTATTAATCACTAGAATATGAGATATTGCTCTATAAACAACCTCAACAAACACTATTATTCACTAGAATATGAGATTTTAGTCTATAAACAGCCTCAATAAACACTATTAACCACTAGAATATGATATATTACTCTATAAACAACCTCAATACACACTATTATTCACTAGAATATGGGATTTTAGTCCATAAACAACCTCAATAAACACTGTTAATCACTAGAATAGGAGATATTGGCCCATAAAAAACCTCAATAAGCACTATTAATCACTAGAATATGAGATATTACTCTATAAACAACCTCAATAAACACTATTAATCACTAGAATAGGAGATATTAGTCCATAAACAACCTCAATAAACACTATTAATCACTACAATAGGAGATATTAGCCCATAAACGTCCTCAATAAACATTATTGATCACTAGAATAGGAGATATTAGTCCATAAACAACCTCAATAAACATTATTGATCACTAGAATAGGAGATATTAGTCCATAGTCAACCTCAATAAACATTATTGATCACTAGAATAGGAGATATTAGTCCATAAACATCCTCAATAAACATTATTGATCACTAGAATATGAGATATTAGTCCATAAACAACCTCAATAAACACTATTAATCACTAGAATAGGAGATATTAGTCCACAAACAACCTCATTAAACACTATTAATCACTAGAATAGGAGATATTAGTCCATACACAACCTCAATAAACACTATTAATCACTAGAATAGGAGATATTAGCCCATAAACGTCCTCAATAAACATTATTGATCACTAGAATAGGAGATATTAGTCCATAGTCAACTGCAATAAACATTATTGATCACTAGAATAGGAGATATTAGTCCATAAACAACCTCAATAAACATTATTGATCACTAGAATAGGAGATATTAGCCCATAAACGTCCTCAATAAACACTATTGAGCAGTAAATGACATCAAATTGATTTGAACTCCTGGTGACCATATGCATAGTGCTTCTCAAGAGCATCCTGTCTTTGTTTGGGTATTCAGGTTTCTTAATGTCTTGTTCATGATTCCTCTGATTGTATCCATCCATCTTGTTGCTGGTTCTCTTCCTCTTTTACCTTCAACTGTTCCATCATAATTGTCTTCTCAACTGAACTTTTCTCATAATCAGAACCAGAGCTAGGCATATAGGTACCCTAAGCACAAATACTGTGTGATTTGATTTTGTCCAGGATCCATTTATCTTACTTACTTACTTAATTATTGTTCATTGTCACATATCATTACAGAGGTATGACAGCAAGTGAAAATCTTAGGTGCGAGTGAAAATGAAATTGAAAATCTTGCTTGACACCAGTATTGCACAAATCTAAGTGTACAGTTTTGTAAGTCATATAAGTTATGAATTAGAAGCTAGGATATACACGGAAGTTAACATTTGCGTATTTACAGGGTGATTATACAGGATGGAAAGATGTACAGGTGTCAGTCTGGTGTGGATGTGCTGGACTTAAAGTTCAGTGAGTCTATGTTGGAGTGTGGATGTGGTTGGATTGTCCGTAGAGATCATGATGACATGATGATTGAAATAACAGTACTACTGGCTCAGTAGCCTGTTGGCCTGGGGAAAGAAGCTGTCTCGGAACCGGCTGGTTCTGGACTTTATGCTTCTGTATCTCCTGCCACTCAGCAGCTGAGAGAACAGTGTCTTGGGTGAGTGGAGTCTTTTAAAATCCTAGTCTTCCTCAGGCAGTGGCTGAGGTATAAGTCCAGGAGGTTTGGGAGTTGAACCTCTGTGATGTGCTGGGCTGTCCAGTATTCTCTCAATAGTCTCCAACACCAATGTTCTTCTGGGTATATGTCTGGTTCTGCCTCACTCTTTGTAGTCAGTGTATTGAAATATCACACTGAATCTAGAACATCTTTCATACCTCGCTGTATTTGAGTATTGTTTTTTCACTGAAGTTTGACCTCATGATGCAACTCACCAGGGAAGTGGGTGAAAACAGCCGCTCTGGGAGAGAGAGCAGCGAACAAAGAGCTTCACTGCTGTGGGCTCCAGAACAAAGTAATTGCCGTCTGGTTGTATATTTAGAATCTAGTACAGAAACAGCTTTTCTGTGCAGGAATCACAGACGTTTAAGGCCGTCAGTGGATTGTGTGAACCGTTTATTTCTTCAGCTGTAATTTTCCCCCTTAATGCACTTCCTCCTTCTGGGATCACAGAGGAGATTATAGTTCACATTTAACTACATGAAGAAGAAACGTCTCAGCTGTTAATGAAAAGATGGAGGAACATTTATCAGCTGAGACTTTGTGTGCTGAGAAATCAGAAGGTTGTCAAAGTCAAAAGAGCAGCAGGTCACAGCTCTAGTCATCGGGCCATGATGTCATGCCTTTATGTCACATGGGTGCTGAGTATGTGAGCGAGCTGGTTTCAGGTCTCTGGGCCCATGTGACGCTGTAAGGTCAGATTTTTCTACTTCACATGTCTTTATATCCTCTTATTTTTGGATATAGGCAGCTGTAGCTGGCTTTCCATGAAAAACGTTTTGCAAATGTTATGCACATATATAACATTTCCGCACAAAAAAATGTTAATTAAGTTGTGTTTGCTTCTACTACAGTTATGCCAAAAATAAAACTTTTGAGAATGTACCTGCATTTATTTGGCATTAAAACAAGCTAAATAGTTAGATTTAACTCACTGACTTTATGTTAGCAGTATCATCTTTACTGTCATTTACATAATAATTATATAATTTATTTTAGTTTATTAATCTCTGCACTAAAATGTGAGAGGTTTCTCCAATGCACCATGTTAAACAGGCAACTAGGATCAAGGTGTACACTAAATCTCTGTGTAGACAAAGCTACCTGTAGGATACAGAAAGGGTATAGGGTATAAGGAGTATAGGATACAGAGAAGTCTAGACAGCATAAGGAGAGTATGCCATAAAGAGTTTAGGGTACAGAGAGTATAGGATATAATCAGTGTATGGCACAGAGTAGGCATAGGTTATAAGGACTATAGGATACAGAGAGGGTATAAAGAGTATATGGTACAGAAAGCGTATATGCTAGAAATGATATATTGAGATGATATATGGTATAAGAATAGGTACAGAGAGGGTATAGGGTATAAGAACTATTACGTACAGACAGGGTATAGGGTATAAGGAGTATTGGGTACAAAGAGGGTGTAGGGTATAAGGACTATTGGGTCCAGAGAGGGTGTAGGGTATAAAGACTATTGGGTACAGAGAGGGTGTAGGGTATAAAGACTATTGGGTACAGAGAGGGTGTAGGGTATAAGGACTATTGGGTACAGAGAGGGTATATGGTATATGGGCTATTGGGTACAGACAGGGTATTGAGTATAAGGACTATTGGGTACAGAGAGGGTGTAAGGTATAAGGACTTTTGGGTACAGATAGGATGTAGAGTATAAGGACTATTGGGTACAGAGAGGGTATAGGGTATAAGGAGTATTGGGTACAGAGAGGGTATAGGGTATAAGGACTATTGGGTACAGAGAGGGTATAAGGTATAATGAGTATTGGGTATAGAGAGGGTATAGGGTATAAGGACTATTGGGTATAGGGTATAAACAGTATAGGGTAAAGAGAGGGTATAGAATATTAGGAGTATATGATAGAGAGGGTGTAGGGTACAGAGAGGGTATAGGGTATAAGGAGTATAAGATACAGAGAGGGTGTAGGGGACAGTGAGGGTATAGGGTATAAGAAGTATATGATACAGAGAGGGTGTAGGGGACAGTGAGGGTATAGGGTATAAGAAGTATATGATACAGAGAGGGTGTAGGGTACAGAGAGAGTATAAGGTATAAACAGGTTTTCGGTTTGAATCCCCGTCTGTTGTTTTTCTTGTCGGTGCAAGGTTTTCCTCCACAGTCTCTGGTTTCCTCCAAGAGTCCAAGAACATAGAGGTCTGGTGAATTGTTTGTCCTGGTCTGAGTATGTCTGTGTGCCAAGACATCAATTGGCACCTTGTCCTGTTTATGGCTAACAGTGTAATGTAGTGTAATGCCCTGTCCCACACCCAATGAAGCAGTATGGTGACTCACTACAATCCTGAAATGGATGAAGGCAGTTAAGATGATGGATATTCTGCATTGTATGTAGTTTTGAACTGTCAATAACATTAGCCTGTTGTTCTTTTATATGAATTGCTGCTCACCATAAATGCCAACTCTGGCACATTTTAAATAATTAGCTTTTCACTACATTTAAACTATATCTTCTGTTAATAAACCTAAAGGTGGTACTGAGCCAGATTTGTGCCACAAGATTACTCAGTTCTATTTATTTGGGACTCAAACATTTTTAAACATATTGTTGTAACTGAAGATGAGACATGTGGTTTATTTGAAGCAGAATCTTTTGTTAGCAGCTCAAAATAAGAAAATCATGAATCTCTGAATGGACAGAAATTGGAACCAGAAACATTGGTGGTTCCAGAAACTGGTGAATATTGTATTTCCCCTTCCATTTACTTACCTTTATACCTGTGGATTGGTGGGTGCCTGTGGAGTACTGGCAATGCCCGAGGCACCAGCCTGAGTGTTGGCATTTAACATAGTGCTGTTTGCCTGCTCTTTCTGTACTCGTGTCTTTTTACCTCCTGCTTCTCTCTTCTCTCTCTTTCTGCTTCTCTCTCTCTCTCTCTCTCTCTCTCTCTCTCCCGCCCTGTCTCTGAGCACACACTGTCCTTGGTTGTCCCTTCTCAGTGAAGTGATTAAAGGAGAAAAGAGGGCTGCTTGGCAAAGACAATTATTTGGAAGAGCAAAAGTGGAATCCACAAAAGAACAGGCAGCAGTATTTAAAGAGAAATAAATACACAGAGAAAGAGAAAGGAGGGAGAGAGAGAGGAAAGAGGAATGAAGAAGAATACAGGAGACAAAGATCAACAGAGAAGAGAGAGGGGGCAGACAAGTGTAGAAAACAGAGGCAAAGAAATATGTGTAATAGGACAGAACAGAGAGAGAAAGCAAGCTATACATTGAAAATGAAGAGATACGTACAAATGGAGATGAAGAGAGAAAAAAGAGAAATAGAAATAGAGATACACAGAATGAAAGAGAGATACAGAACCAAAGAGAGAGAGAGAGCGAGAGAGAGAGGCAGAAACAGAAAGAGAGAGAAAGAGAAATAGAATCAGGGAGAGAGAGAGAGATGCTTCTGGCTACAGAGTCATATATGATTCAGTGTGCCTGAGGGCTCCTGGAGAGATGCAAGAGTGTGTGTTCACTCCCACCCCCTGTCTGCCTGTGTTATACAGTGTGTGTGTGTGTGTGTGTGTGTGTATGTGTTCTGAGAGTGTGTCTGCCTGCTTGTGTTGCAAATGCAAATGTGCATGTGTGAATGTGTTCTGAGATGGTGTGTGTGTGTGTATGTGTGTGTGTGAGTGATGTCCAGCAGGATGACTGTGCTGTGGTTGGCAGATTGTTGGCACGCATGCCTGAGAGATTAGCAGATTTACTCTAATGTGCATATCATGCTCTCTGTGCTTCTGTTTTACTCCCTTGAGCTCTTCAGCTTCACTGTTTCACTCAAATAAACCATCTCAGCCTGCAGCCAATTACAGTCCAGTTAATCTGCACCACAGTGACATCACAGCGCGGCATCGTCTTCTCTGTACGAGAGATCGATTTGGACTAGAGTTGCATGATTAGAGTCTGAGAATCAGAGATCTGTGGTCAGACTTTTTGGTTGCAATTGTATGGCATAAACACACTGGACACAAGTATTGGGACATTCACTGTTGGTATTAAAAAGAGTTTATCCTACTTTTGTTGGTATAACTGTCTGCAGTGTCCAGGGAAGACTTTATAGTAGACTTTGCATTCATCCACAAGGGTGTCAGGATGTTGGATGATCACCACCACCTCATCCTCATCTCCAATAACTCATCCCAAAAGTATTGGATGGAGCAGAGAACACAGCTGCACAATGTTGGGGGGCTTTAGCACATGCCTTGCATTAGGCATGGTGCTAATAGGTTCATGCTTAGTTCTATTCTACTGGCTGTACTGCTCCACAGAGTCTAGACAAGCTGTTTGTGTGCAGTTGTATATCTGTGTCAACTGAATGCATGGGTGTCTACAAACATTTGGTCATGGCAGGATTGGCGAATCCCTAATTTCAACAGATGTCATTGGTGACTTAAACAGTCAATAATACAGTGTAATAACAGAAATGTATTCTGTAAGTATGTAAGGACGTTTAATTTTAAGATAATTTAAGATTAAGATAAAGCTAAATACAATCATAGAAACTGAACTAGTATAAACTGTAAAGTCTCCAACATGTCTTGCATTGTCAGCAGCGGTCAAGTCACAGTCTGCTCTAAAAATACTCAGGAGGAGTGCTGTAAGGTGACAGGTGTGTGCTGGCTGTTATGTGATGTGGAGCAGATTAGACCAGATTTAACAGCAGGTCTGCAGGGCTGTGCCAGCCAGTCACTAACCCTGTACCAACTCACCACTACCAACACACACACACACACACACACACACACACACACACACACACACACACACACACACACACACAGTCAGACAGTCACTAACCCTGTACCAACTCACCACTACCAACACACACACACACACACACACAGTCAGACAGTCACTAACCCTGTACCAACTCACCACTACCAACACACACAGACACACACACAGTCAGACAGTCACTAACCCTGTACCAACTCACCACTACCAACACACACACATGCAGACACACACACACACACACACCAATGCTGGCCGCTAACCAGTGCCTTTGTTTCCATGGTTACCAGCAGTAAGTTGCCAAGCGAAAACGGCTCTGTTTCGAGTGACGGGTCCGGAAAACTGAACACAGGGCGGAGCTCCACAGCACACCGGACTACAGGCCAGAAGAACAACAAGGAGGAGACACACACCAGGAACGGTGAGACAGACAAACACACAGATGAATGGTGGTGGGAGAAGTGATGAGAGAGAATCACAATGTTTATACAGAGACTATCAGCACTACAGACACAGCAGGTGGCTCATTCTCAGTGACACTGATGTGGTGGTGGTGTGTTAGTATGTGTTAGAGTGGATCAGACACAGCAGAGCTGCTGATGTTTTTAAACACCTCAGTGTCACTACTGGAGTGAAAATAGTAACCAACCAGCCAACAGAGTCAGGACTAGAGGACCAACACACACTGTGCTGAGCTGCTGTCTCTGACTTTAAATTCTAATAGGTGGACCAACAAGGTAAAAGAGTGGACAGTGAGTGGACACAGTGTTTAACATCTCCAGCAGCTCACACTCTTAAGACACCACCACCACATCAGTGTCACTGAGAATGAGCCACCTGCTCTGTGGGGGTCCTGACCTGGCTGAATAAAGTATACAGAGAAACAATCTTTGAGTCGATGATTTAGGCAGTTTACATGATGCCAGTTGGTGGATTCTATGTAAGTCACTGAATTATTGCACTCTGAAGTAAAAATGTGCATTATGAGTGTAGAGCAGGGGTAGGCAACTCCAGTCCTTGAGTGCTGGTTTCCTGCACAGTTTGGTGATCTACCTGATCAAACACACCTGATTCAACTCAGTTAGCATGTTTAATTGTAGTGTCAGAGCAGTGACATCACCAAACTGTGCTGGACACCGGCACTCCAGGACTGGAGTTGCCTAAACCTGGTGTAGAGTGTACTTTGGAGGCCTTTGAACATTATTTTATTATAGTTTACATCAGTGTTAATTTTGACAGGTGATTTAGATTTTAGTCTTAGTCTCCTGACTAAAATGTATATCAGTTTTAGTCACATTTTAGGCATTTAGTTATTGCTAGTTATAGGTGATTTTTTTTTGTTTAAATTAAAGATATTTTAGATTACTTAATGCTATTTTTAATAAACCAATAGCCTTTATTTTTTGTTACATTTAATAACATGTTGACATCAGATATTGTAGAAGAAAGCTGGCCCATTTTTCTATTTTCTAAAACACTTTGCGTTTATTTAATTTTTACATGACAAAATGTAGAATGTAAATGCAATTTGGTATTAACGTGACTAAACATTGATACAGATCAGGTTTCTGAAATTATACACAGCTACTCCAGTACAGATTTATACTAACATTATTTTCTGACTTTCAGTATGCTAGAATTACATTACACATGTCTGAAGAACTAGCTATACTTTTGAACCTCATCCAGTCAAGTAACATCAAAGATAGGCTGATAGTATGAGTCACTATGGTTATCTACGGGTGTACTTTGTAAAGACAGCAATCTCCGTTCATATTATGGAACTATGCTATACTCTGCGTAAATATCCAGTACAACAAACAAATAACACACACATAAGAGAAGTCTGCCCTCGGAGCTTTCTGTCACAAATGGTAAAGGTTAGATTAAGAGGGAAAGGGTTGGGTTTCTTCCATGTGCTGGCCTTTTCCGGGGCAGCCATGGCCTAGTGGTAAGGATCTGGTCTTGTGACGGGAAGGTCGCCGGTTCGATCCCCAGACAGGACATGACAGAAGTGCCCTTGAGCAAGGCACCTAACCCCCTAACTGCTCCCCGGGCACCGGTGGATAAGGGCTGCCCACCGCTTCGGGCACTAATTCTCACAGCCTAGTGTGTTCACTAGTGTGTGTGTGTGTTTCATTGGTGTTTCATTTCATCTTAATCTTTCTCATTTCTTTTACTCGTTCCTGCTGGTGTTAACATTAACTTGCACTTGTGGACTACCACGGATTATGTACGTTACGTTTTGTTATATGATTGTATGTAAAATGAAACAAAGGCTGTATGTGTGTCTCACGGCTCCAGTTAGATGTGTCTGTGATATATTTAACCTAAACACCTAAGATAATGATAACGGATTGCACAAAAATTAAAAAATTAAACGTATCAAATGTTATACATATTCATCACCATTAGCTAGCTAGTTAACATCTAGTAACTAGCTAACTAGCTACATTGGCTATGTTAGCTTACCTTTTTGTAAAAATCATGGTTGTGAGAACTCAAGTGCCTCTTGAGGTTCGTCGTGTTTTTCCCAGTTATTTTAAATCCGCAAACTTTGCACTCAGTTTTGTGTTCTGTGGCAGCAAAAGTGAAATTACTCCATAAATCGCTTCTTCTTTTCCATCCAAGCTGCGGAAGTCATATGTTGGTTGTGGGCAGTGTGGCAGGGGAGCTTAATAAGGTGCTTCAAGAAAGTCGGACGTAAGGATGTGGTGCGGCAGGTTTATATAAAAAAAGGATTACTGGACAAATACATTCTTTTTGTCTTTCTGTGATATTTTCATTTTGTTTTTATTTGTTGACGAAAAGTCTAACACTTTTGTCATAGTTTTTGTTTTAAAATAATAGTTTTTATTTAGTTCTCGTCTCATTTTCATTGTGAAAAAATGGTCGTAAATATATATATATATATATATATATATATATATATATATATATATATATATATATATATATATATATATAGTTCTCAAAGCTTTACAGTTTTGTACCAGCCCTCTTGCACTCTTACACTGCAAAAAAATCTTATCAAGTGAAATTATCTTCAATCTAGTCAAAATCTAGTCTCATATTTTTCATTTTGAGAAAGTTGTGATCTTATTTTAGAATTTAACACATAACACACTTTTTATTAAATAACAGTGACATTAAATAACATTAAATAACAATGACATTATTGAACTGTTTTAAGTAACTTTTTAAAGTGAAATGAGGTCACCATATTGGCATTGTCTTAAAATAAGCAAAATGATCTTAAAATACAGTTAGATAACTTTAATTAGTTAAGTTACCTAAAACAAGTAATAGCCTTATAATATGGTCACAAAATTCTCACAAGTTCTCAAAGTGTGAATGTAATCTAGATTTAAGATTATTTCACTTCCTAAATTAATTTTTAAAAACTAAATGTTTGCCACCAGAATTTGCCAGTAAACTTTTCCAAGCCTTATAGTGGCAGACAAGTGATTTTTTATTTAATTTATCCATTTAGCTGATATTGGCTGTAATTAGAAGCTATAAAATTTAGGATTGGTGCACCCCAAGCTTCGACAGACATCATTGTTGCATTGGATAGTCAATAATACAGTATAATAATATAATTTTATTCACAAGGTATTTAAGGAAACTGAATAATTTAAGATGATTTAAAATTAAGGTAAAGCTGCATTAATTGTTAAAAATGTTATAGATGTATAAAAGGTAAAGTAACGCATGTCTCCAACAGGTCCTGCATTGTCAGCAGTGGTTAAATCACAGTCTGCTCTAAAAATACTCAGACAGGAAGAGTGATTTTAAGGTGACCGATGTGTGCTGACAGGTATCAGCAAAGTACAGTCAACAAAATAGCACTCAACCAGCAGGGTTACATCTCTCCAGGCCATAGTCTAGAGTAGAGGTGACTGATACCAAAATGTCACAGTAATCACAATACTTCAGAAATACACAATATTGCACAATAATGATTATTTCTGACATCTGCTAATATGTCATATGCTAATAGTTATAGCAGATAAAAAAATAAGCAAATGTTTTTAAAATACTATCAGAAACTATCATTCAGTGATTTGAATTCACCATTTTAAATGCAGTGCTGCACTAAATTCAAATAAATATGATGAATTACACTACAAAAAATGTATATCTTAGCAAGTGAAATCATCTTAAATCTAGTTTAAATGTCTAGTATTTTTTAGAATGTTTTTTTTATTTAACTTCATAAATCTGATTTTACATCAGCTTATCTATATAATGGCAGATTATTTAATGCCTTAAACAAGCAATGTTATCTGCCAGTATAGTGAGATCATTTTACTACATAAAGTTACTTAAATCAGTTAAGCTAGTTTTATGTTAAATTATCTTAACATCTTTAAAACTGAAGTGATGATAATCATCAGATAATTATATTTAGAAAAATTGTGATGTCATTTTTCACAATAATGATAAAGAGTATAATATATTGCCCAGCTGTAGTCTAGTCACTTGACTTAGCTTCACGTTTCAGCAAGGCTCAGCTCACTCAACCTGGGAAATGTTGTGTGAAATGTGCACGATATTTTTAGGACCTGCAATTAAGTTACAACACAATTAAAGTTTGAATTTTCACATTTTATGGTAAATTGTCTATTTTACAGGAAAATGCCCAAATACTTGATGCAATTTTCAAAGCTGTGCAATTAGTAGGGCCCTGTGTATAAGCTTAAATTTAGCAACATTAGCCTTGCAACACCAGTGTGAAGCCATTTTCAGTCTTGTCTGCTCAATTCCAGGGAAAATTGGGCAGATTTTGCTACAGGCCATAACTATAAAGCCAGAACAATGTGTGTATCACTGCAGTAATGAATGGATCATCCTTGTTATTTGCTTATGTAAGTGTTTATGGATGTCCCGTTCTTATGAAAGCTTCATCTGGGGTATTGTCACTCTGTCACTCCCTATGTGGGACACTTAAGAAATAAATACATCAGAGTAAGCTGTGTTATACATGATATTACTGTCAAAACAGCAGCTTGGGTGTGTTCCAGCAAACACAGCTGCCAGGAGGATCTCCCAAAGGGAGCTGGTGGACTACATATATTGGTTTGAGAAGATAAGGGAAAAGAGTGTATGGGGATGTATTATTGCCTGCTGTGTTTTACTCTCTACTCTGACAGGAGATAATAGATTTTGGGCAGTGTCTGATGAGATCTGTGCTGCTGAACTTTGCACCCTCTTTGGCCCTTGTGCTGTGGTCAGCTCAGTTCTGTCTAAAAGTAAATGGCTTTCTTGTCTCCGCAGAGCATTACGACTCTCTGACTGGCTCACTGAGACTCATCACCATCAAGCCCATGGCCGCTCCCCTCAACTACTCCTACCCCGACTCGTCCAATCACAGCCAAGACTCCGTCATCCTCAACGGAGAGGTAGGTCTGCTGAATCTTGTATGTTTCTTGTAGAATCTTTCATGTATGACAACCACGTCATCAGCACTGCTATGTGTTTACTGATGCCCACATAATTACCATGCAGATAGGTTTGTGATGTCTGTATACACAAATCTGTTCAGATCATTTGCAAATAACAGTGTAGACAGTCATCTCAACAGATCTGATCGAAGAAACAATGTGTGAACATAGCCTTAAGCTTTCTACTTTATTCTTTCTGTCTACTTTAAATACCTCAATCAATTTTCACTCAGTCATTCACATGGCAGCAGGTCCAAAAGGCCAGATTGAGAATTGCATAGACTGTCAATGACTGATGGACCTCTTCTGTAAAGTGGATTTTAAACATTTTGTATTGGTTATAATGAGATAATTAGACTACTAATTGCAATTTTTGTTCATCAGTGTCATTATCACTACACCATTATTAGAAATGTGGAGTCAGTTCTGTGATGCCTGGGTGGAAGCCAGGACTGGGATGAATATTGTTGAGTTGTAGTTGGGTTCAAGTTCAGGCTGGCTCCATTCTGGGAAGAACGTTCTCAGGCTAGAGTCATGATTAGTTCAAAAGTTAAGATGTAGCCTGTTGTCATGAAGACCAGGCTGTTTGGAGGCTTTGGCTCTTTAAGGTTGATTCATTTATACCTGCATCAGTCGCTGGTAAATAGGAACCAAATCTGTTTACATGAGCCCAGTCCTGTCTCATGGGAGAGGGCTTCAATGAGGCTGGCACCAAACTGCATTTCTGCTTTCCAGCTACAAGCGACCTTAAATAGATACACTGGGCTAAAAATTCTCATTTGACATTTGTCCATCTAGCCTGATTTGCATTTTGGGCCAAAGTCAGTTGTGAGCTATTGCCAGCAATAACAAAAGCATGGTGTAGTTTGATATGAATTATTTCTCAATAAAAGGCTCATTGAAACTGGAATAATCATCCAGTCCAGTTCATACTGCATTTGTTTGCAGAAGTTATTTGAATTTGAGTAACCAAAAAGTAACTGATGAAGCAAATGGATGAGGCTTTAATGTCAATATACAGTTATACACATACAACAACATAAATGGCTTAAAGCTCATAATTATCTCAAATTATTAGTATATTTGATTGTGAGTTTGAGTAAATGACTATAAACAGTATAAACACTGTGTATCTCTCAGATTACAACTGTCACATTCCTAATATCAACACTCCTGAACCAGAGACAACATCAGAAGTGTCTCACCTGGACTAAACAGAACCAGAACTGGACTGTTACTCAGTGCTCCAAAGTCCTCTTTTCAGATTTCATTTGTAAATCAAGCTCCTAGAGTCTGGAGGAAGAGTGGAGAGACACACAATCCAAGCTGTCTGAAGTCCAGTGTGCAGTTTCTGCAGTCTGTGATGGTTTGAGGTGTCATGCCATCTGCTGCTGTTGCTCCACTGTGTTTAGTCCAAAGTCAACATCTACCAGGAGATTTTAGAGCACTTCATGCTTCCATCTGCTGACAAGCTTTATAGGGATGCTCATCAGCTGCCCACAGTGCCAACATTACTACTGACCATCATATTACTGTGACTAACAACTTATGAGCTATAAGTTATACTGATCAACAGTAAACACGAAAAGACTTGAAATATATCACTTGACATGTAATGAATATAAAATATGACAGTTGAATGTAATCACTTTTAAATAGAATAGACAAAAAACAGTAATGACTCTCTATATTCGCAGGTGAACATGGGTCTGAAGCAGAAGTCTGATATTGAGCACTACCGGAATAAGCTTCGTCTAAAAGCAAAGAGAAAGGGCTACAGCGACTGTCCAGTCAGTGGAAGCAGCAGCAGTGCTGGAGGACACCGGCACAGCCACCGAGAGCGACTGAGAAGAGAGAATGCCTCACTGGACCTGGAAGATGCCTTGGGGCCCGTGGAGGACAGGAACCCCTCCACTTACGTCAAATATAGAAGGAGGTAGGAGGACGAACAGGCACTGGGGAATGAGCTATTAGTCATCCGAGATATATATATATATATATATATATATATATATATATATATATATATAGAGAGAGAGAGAGAGAGAGAGAGATAGAGAGAGATAGAGAGAGAGATAGAGAGATAAAGAGATGACCTAGGACATTGGATGACAAGAGGTGAATGTCAACATGCCGGCCCCTTGATTTTCATTTTTAAGCTTTGCTCAGTGGATTAAATTACATCACAATTTCATGGCACTGAATAATCACTATAGAAAAGCATTGACTGATAGAATGGGACTCTGTGGAGCAGATGTACAAGCCTAAAGAAACAGTTCCTATGGAACTAAGGACTCTATGGGTCCTTGCACAGATACTAAGCTGTTGAGTATTTAAACGAGTCAACTTGGTAGTTTACGGTGGTGGTAATTTCAAGTTCCTGCAGAAGGCACTACATGAGGATGATCAGGCCATAAATACCAGTGGGGTGTGTTTTGCGGTTCAAAGATTGAGTAGAGGTGGTACAGTACAGTGAATGTCTCATTCAGTGAGTAGAAAATGGGTCACAAAGTAGATGTTAATGATAAAGGAGTGATGTCATTTAGGCACCAATTGGCATAGTGTGAAGGAAGTAGCTGAATTTGCAAGTGAATGGAAGTGTACAATCATACAGGTCTACCAGCAGTGGTAAACATCTCAGTCTACAGGAAACTCTCCTCAGAACTGTGGTCAACAGCACACATGGCTGAAGGTCTCTTGCTCCACTCTGCTCCATGTTTTGATGCTCTGCATTTTTTTTGTGTGTGTGTCCTTTCAGAAACTGGTTGTGAAGGACCTGCTTTGACTTCTAGAAGCAATTTTTGTCTGGAAGTGAAGAGATTTTCATTCACAAGATGTAAAACCCACTGATAAACCTGCAGATTCAGCAACTTCCTTCACACTGTGGCCTTTAGTACACAAATAACATCACTCCTTTTATCCAATCATAAACATCTACTTTGTGAGCCATTTTCCACACATTGAAATGAGACACTGCGGTACAGTGCACTGTACCACCTCTTCTCAATCCATGAGTCCCATCACAAACTCCACAGGTATTTATAGCCTGATCATTCTCATGCAGCAACATCTAGAGGAGCCTGAAGCTACTACCACCTTAAACACATGACTAATTTTTGTCTGGGGAGCTTTGGAAGCTTTCCTGCCTTTCAGTGCAGGTGTTAAATGTGTGATGTTCTGTTTCCAGTGAGAGCCAGAGAGAGCCAGCATACTGGAGCAGGCAGTCCTTGAACACCCCAAGTCCAGTGGAGACTGAACTGGACCTGCTGGTCATGAGGGAACGCTCTAGGAGAGGCATCCGCAACAGCGGCTACGATGTAAGTCCTAATATCCCAGAAGCTTTCTCTCCTTCATTAACCTTTCACATTGTACTCATATACTGTATAGTCATATGAGAATATTATGGCCTAATAGTGGGAATAAACACCCTTGGCTTGGATGACACAAGTGAGGCATTGTGGCATGGACTGTCTTAAGTGACAGAAGGTATCTAGAGGCACTAGTGCCCAGCCACAGCAGAGCACTGTGGTTGTGGGTAAGCATGGTGAACCTGGTGATCCAAGTGTTCCCAGATGTTTTCCAATGGAATTACATCAGGAGACTTAGCAGGACAAGTAAGGACACCAAAGTCACTGTTTGGTTTGGAAACCACTCATGCACTACTCTGGTATGATGAGGTGGACCTTTATCCTGTTGAAATGTACCATTACCCTCAGGGAAAAACACCAACATGTACGGTTGCACATGATCAGCAGCGATTGCTAAGTACCTGTAGGAGACTCACACAATGATATTAGAGGTCCAAAATCATGCCAGGAAAAAATCCCCCAGACATGTAAACTGCCAATTAAACTCCCATGTGACTCACATTTGTCTCTTGGAGGTGCTTCTCTGTCATATTTCAGGCAGGGTGCAAAATGAGCAGTGAGCAGACAAACAGATAAAAAATAAATGAATTTCACTAATAATAAAGTATAGATCCAGAGCTGTAGTCCAATGTACAGTCCAGGTTCAACATCAAAGACAGCAATAATATAGATTTAGGAGATTATCCACAAGAGAAGTCCAAAAGTAAGCAGAGGTCATAACAAGAAGTAAAGTTAGCATACAATTAATAACACTACAGACTAATCAAAGGAAAATAACACTAAGAAGTACCAAGGAATCCAAATGAATACTAAGGCACAAAGCCAGAGTAATCTGATTGAAACGGAGAAAACGCTAAGTCAAGAGGAAGGTCAAAAAATGGAAAACTGGTCAAAACACAAGAAGTCAAAAAATATAGAGAATTCTTAGTAATGCAACTAAAGGATTGGCAATACTTCACAAATCACAGACCTGGGAATGAAGGTTTTATAGGGGAGTTAATGAAATGGAAAGTAAACACAGCTAAGATATACGTGAGTTGAGATGGGACGGCGGGACAAAACAGAACTGACGATAAGGCTTTTGGGACATTTAGTGTAGTGAGCACAGGGAAAGCATAGTCTGGAGAGAGAGAGAGAGAGAGGGAGAGAGAGAGGGAGAGGGAGAGGGAGAGGGAGAGGGAGAGAGAGAGAGAATTTTCCCAATCTTCCAGTGTCCAATTATGGCACTCCTGTGCAAACTGAAGCCAACATTGACGATGAACCTTGGTCATCATTGGCACCTTAACTAGGCATTACACTCTGGCATCAATGTCCTGTGGGGTTTCACTGTTATGCTGCTGAGAGACACTCAGTGTACATGAAGTTCATTAACACTTCACTATGGTGGCTGTATAACACCCTACAAAGTTAGTAGTTTTGGAGAAGCTACCACCACCATGCTTCACCCGGTACTCTATTATAAGCCCTTTTGGACATGCCATGTCTTTTGTCCATGATGATGGCTTTACACGCTGCTACATCTGACATTTGTGACATGCCAGGTCAAGTTTATTCCAAACCAGGGGTGGTCATCATATTCTGATATGACTGTGTATATATACATAGGCAAAATATGAATCATTAATAAAGTTTTATAGCCATAGTATCATTTAATCAGAAAGGTATTGTGAATATTTATTTATTATATATTTAGCAGACAATCTTGTTCAGGGTGAGACACAGAGAGGGTGGTAAATGTAATGTTGAGAGATGTTCCCACCAGTATGAAGAGTGTTTGAGACTGTGGTGTTATCCACTACACTGTCCATTTCATTGAGTTTAAAAGGAAATGCCCTTCTGATGATTACATGACAGTGTATAAGAGCACAAATGGCAGTACAGTGGTTATAGATATTTACTGTAATTCTATCAAACTGATAATATACTAAACACTGATACATATTGGCTGATATACAGTATATCTTATATTTAACAGATTAATTGGTCTCAGTATTTGCTTATTGTGATTGTGAGCTAATATATTAGAGCTAGGAAATCACTAATACTGGTACTGTGAACCACTGTGGAAGTCAGAAGCAAGTCTCAATTCTTTAAGTTCATGTATCAAGAAAGTCCTGAGTTACTATCATTATTACACATAATGACATTTTTCACAGATTTTTCTGTCATTGATCGTTGTTAGTCATAAAAGTCCTCACACTACACCACCTGCCCTGTAACACCACACACTTTTAGATTATACACACCTGACCAAGAACTGTGAGCCTCATGACCACGCTGAGTTTTTCACAAACCAGACGTAAACAAACATGGAGGATGACAGTGAAACTCTTTCAGTGCTAGTTGTAGAGTTTTCTGCTCATGAAAAAGAAAAGGATGTGAAATCATAACAGCTCACATTATAAAGACACTCATGCTGTTGTCACAGCTCCACGCGTCCACATCACTCACCATTTAACCTCTTTTAACTTCTCCTGAACACACTGACATGTTCAGGTCAGCTCAGCTCTCATTGGTTGATGGTCTTTCAGGCATGACATCACGTTTTACACCAGAGCATCAGCTCCACCCCCCACTACAGGACACCGAGTCTAAATACTGAACATGTTTAATATTTATGATTCTCAATGGGATGCAGCCCTGACTGCACTGAGAGAAGATCAGAGGGGTAAAGTTTGGATTATAGACCCCACACTACAGGATCATCTGTGAAAATCATTGTTTAAGATCACCCTGAAATCGGGAGACCTTTTACAATGTCAGGAGGAGCAAATCGGCCTCAAAATTGGACCTAATATCCTGTAGTATGAACCAGGCATCACACATGTTAAATTTGACATTGGCGTTCTAGCTAAAATTAGTTTTCTAAGTTAGCTTTTCTTTCACACACACAAGGGGCAGTGAGAACACTTGCCAGGAGAGGTGGTCAGCCCCTATCCACGGCACCCGGGGAGCAGTTGGGGGTTATGTCTTGTTGGTTTAGGAGATCGAACCAGCGACTCTCTGGTCAGCAGTTTGGGTGTTCTTTCCTAAACCACAAGCCTTGACTCCTCCCACAGTTAAAACACTTAAGTGTATGACTCGAGTCTGACTCCAGTCAAGTCATGTAACTCGTCTGGTAAAAGGACTCAGCTTAATCCCATTTTCACCTTCGAGGTTACATAAGTGCTCTGAGCTGCTGTACAGGGTGGATAAATTAATGGAGAGAAGACTTAGAGAGCTCCTTTATACTGACACTGAAAGACTGTAAAGCTAAAGTTCTGTATTATAGAGATATAATGTGAAATATGTGAACACTGGTAGCTTTCCACAGTGGTCAGCTTGTGCTCCTGCATTTCTGGCCATGCTGCCATTCTGCGGTGGTTTTGATGTGTGGGGGTCCACGTGGCTCCGACTGCAGGGGTCTGCCTGGGAAAGATACGGCTCTTTCATTCCCCCGCTCTCTGTAATCGCTGGCGTCTCGAGCAAAGGCGATTACCTTTCAGCCCGTTTTAAAGCACACAGACAGAAACAAGCCGAGCTGAAAGCACATTTACGGCAAACGCTGTCTCTAACCCCAACGTCCGGGCCATCCCACTGCGGTCTCGGGCCAGCGTGAATACGATTAGAGTCTGTTCAGAGATTCTGATTCGATATCAGTTAATAGCCACAAATGTGCTGAGCTGTTGACTTGCAAATTGGGTTCAATGAGTGTGTCTGCGTGTGTGTGTGCGGTACTTTGTTTATGGGGCGTGTGTGTGTGTGTGTGTGGGAGAGTAAATCTGTGTTTGTGCGTCTTAGTAAATCTACTATGTGTGTGTGTGTGTGTGTGTTTATGCGCGTGTTTGCCAGCTTGCAGCTTTAAATGTGTTAGCCGAGGCATGTATGCAAATCTGTGTCTTTACTTTATGATCACGTGTCATCTTTTCCACTTTGTGTGTGTTTTTATAATTTACTCTTACTGCAGGCGTATAGTGTGTGCGTGTGTGTGTGTGTGTGTGTGTGTGTGTGCGTGTGTGTGTGTGTGTAATTGCAGTGCAGTTTAAGCTGATAGATGGGGAGAGCTGAGCATAAACTAACACATGGAAAAATGTACTTAAACAAGTCCAAGCAGTCCTTTTGGTCAACATTTTGTATTCTAACAACATAATTATCTGTGTATTCTGACTGTATTTAGACACACATTTCTCCAGATTTACTCTGAAGACCAGAAAAGCTACATTTTTGTTCACTACAATAGTATCAAGATTATGACTCACACAATTTACTCTGATCACCAGTTAGGATGAAATTCTAATTTGTAGCTGTTTTGAGATTAAATCTGCAAATGTTGTCCTTAAACAACTTCAATAAACACTATTACTCACTAGAATATGAGATATTAGTCCATAAACAACCTTGATAAACAATAATAATCACAAGAATAGGAGATATTAGTCCATAAACAACCTCAACAAACACTACTAATCACTAGAATAGGAGATATTCATAAACAACCTCAATAAACACTATTAATCATTAGATTATGAGATATTAGTTTATAATCAACCTCAATAAACACTATTAATCATTAGAATAGGAGATATTAGTCCATAAACAACCTCAATAAACACTATTAATCACTAGATTATGAGATATTAGTTTATAATCAACCTCAATAAACACT
>BRDA01012629.1:0-15489 GCA_036984385.1 Crenuchus spilurus | reverse complement strand
GCCTGCTCTCCTCTATGCTGTGCATGTGCGCGCGCGCTTATATTTATGTGCCTGCTTCTGTGTCGTGCCCGCGTGTGTCTTCACCAGGCTGAACCGGAACCCTTTGAAGAAACGGACGTGGACCGCCTCATGAGCTCTCTGGGTTTTGGAGGCAGCCATCAGGTCAAAGGTCACTCAGACTCGTCCACCCTGAGCTCCCAGCCATCCATCGATGAAGTGCGGCAGCAAATGCACCTTCTGCTGGACAACGCCTTTGGCCTGGCTTCTGCCGAGCCGTCTACGGGCGGCCGTCACCACCACCACCACCCCCACTCCCACAGCCCCTACAACCCCAGCCAGAGTAGCCACTACTCGGACGGAGTGACCAGCGCTCCTGGTACCATGGACCACCCTGCTGGAGCTCTGCAGCGTGGCTCCTCCTTTGAGCCGGACATGCACCAGTGTAGCCTCCCCAAACCTGTGAGTAGCTCAGTTCAGCTGAAATTTGCTATGTTTCAATTACTCAGATTTAAAATGAGCTATTTTTATTTGAGGCACATTCCAAAAGAGGTCACTCTACTGTAGTCCATCTGTATACTTTGTACACCCTGTTCTTCAATGGTCAGAATCACCAAAGAGCAGGTGGATCATTCTCAGTGACCCTGATGTGGTGGTGGTGTGTTAGTGTGTGCTGGAGATGTTAAACACTGTGTCCACAATATTAGACACACCTACCTTGTTGATCCTATAGATGTAAAGTCAGAGACAGCAGCTCAACACAGTGTGTTGGTCCTCTAGTCTTTCCTGTTTTAAGATACAATTAATACAGGGTTGCCAGAGATAAGCTGTTTTTTTTCATAGACAGCCACAGAAAATTTAATGTGTATTAATTAATTCATGAATATTGTGTATTTGTATTACAGTAAATAGGACATTTAATCTAACTGTTAGTAATAAGCATTTTCTGTGGACAGTAATTATTACATTTTGTGTTGTAAATCTATGTATTGTGAAAACATAAAGAAATCATTTATCTATAACAATAGTGATGCTACTAGTAATCCCTAAGCGACATTTAGCATTCTGCAAATAAGTCATTTTGCCTTACTGGCCCTTCATTTCCATGGATTGGTAGCCTCACACATTCCAGCTTAAAAATAAACACACGCTGGTTCTGTTGACCCGAGAACAGGCCTGAAGCACAGACTAAGAGATGTAAACATTTCATTATGTTAATTTCTGTGCTGCGCTAGAGAAGGAGTCAGCTGATTGGTTGTTTATGACCAGAAGCTTTGATGTGATTGGTTCTACAGGGCTTCAGGTTTACCCAGCTGCCTGATATGGGTTTGGGCTCACCACCCCCTCTAATACCCCCAAGAGCTGGAGCGCCCCCTGGAGCCTCACTAAGGCGGTAAGAGCACAACCTACATTCACACCCCTTATGATGAATGCATTCAGCTATGAGACAGATGTACAAATACACACACACACACACACAGCTTGTCTAGTCCCTGTAGAGAACTAGTGCCAATAGAATATTACTAAACATGAACCTACTTGTACCATGTCTAATGCCAGGCGTGGGCTAGAGAACACAGCATTGAGCTATGGAGCAGTGAAACTGTGTTCTCTGCCCCATCCAATACTTTTGGGATGAGAAACAAGGAATGAGGTGTTCCAATATTTTGGTCCATATAGTATATGTACATAATATGTACAAAAGTATTAGGACACTCATTCATTGTTTCTTGACTTCTGTTGGATCTTTAATGTGATGAAATAGTATCACAATGACTGCAGTAATCAACCACACAATACAGATGCAGAGATTTGCTGTATTTTTTCTTTAAATGCCTTATATGTGGCCTCTTTAAAACAGTGGTGCGTCGGTGGTTTCACCATTACCATTCCTCTCTGCATATTTATACATGTTGTTCTGAGATGGCTGTGGCTGGCATGTACAAAACGATGTTTTTTTGCACAGCAGACGGAGCTGTTGACTGCATTGAGGTGTTTTCATGCAGCTCTGCGGTTCTATTTAGCAGAAAGTGTGCTCTTTGCCTGCCCCCCGCTGGTCATACAGGATTATGGCAACTGCACTTGTTTTCTCCTCATGTCTCTTTGCAGTTCAACACCAGACATGAGTCTGAAACCTCGCGTCTCTGAGGCCTCGGAGATGAGTCAGCACAACGGCACCCCCTACCTGCCGATAAACCGCGCTCCTTTCCCAGCGGTGACTGTGGACCAGTCCATGTCAAGCTACTCAGGTCAGGCTCGGAGTGCTGCAGTGCTTTGTGAATGATAGTGTACATGTGTAGAACATCCTGTATTTCAATACTGCCATGTGATGAACAGTTCAATACTTTTATCTATCACCAGGTTAAATATGATATACTAGTATTGCCCACATTCTTACAAATGGAGCTGCCATAAAGCATTTCTTAAGCCCTATTTGGACTGAATTAGTGTATCAGAATGTCTGTTATGAAACAATATCCTCAGTGATCTGTTGTGTTTTGGTCAAATTTGACTAATTTAGAAGTTTTCTGTCTGACAGAAACATACTTAATTTAATCTGTAAAAAATCTTTAAATGTTTCAGTAAAAAAGAAAGATAAAATTCAGTTTAGGAGGGAATAACATTGTTAACACTCTGGAGTCGATGGAATTTTAATGAAATTTTGCAAATACATTTATATAACTTATATATGAGATTTTATCCTATTTTTTATCCTTTTTGTTTTTCTTTTTCAAAGCGAGTCAGACAGCTGCGCATTTTTCCAGCCAAATGATGCGACATGTCATTCATATGATAATGACATGGTAATTCCAGCATTCCATTGGTGGATTACCAGGTGTGGAATGTGTGGAATGTGCAGCGATGCCCCATCAAATGAGTCTTCACCTGAACAAAGACCTCTCACCTTGAGTGTTTACACCTATCTCAAAAATATTCAATCTAGGAACCACTGAATGAGTGAAACACATCAACTCACATTCGTTAAGCTTTAGAAATAAAACCACATATAATTTCTAAAGACTGACCAGTTTGTAGCCAACACCTCTGTATATTCAGGTCAGAGCTCAAAAGTCTTGACTAGAAATGAGTGTTTTATCACAATATATCTGCACATCTGAAAACAGGTTTTTGGAAAGTCTAAGTTTAGAGCAGATTTAATCAAAATATAGATGTATGACACTCTTACTGTTTTTACAGTTGTTGAGTTTGTGCTGAACAAAAGCCTGAGTAACACTTTGGGGAAAAATTAGATGAGTGTAATTTGCAAAAAAGTCAAGCTGTGTCAGACTACATCAGCATGTCTGAAATATCCTCAAACTCCAGAGGGTTAATAATCTGAGCTAACAGACAATAATATAGTTTGGTATCTGCCATTGTGATACTTCTCATGTACTGAAGTATCAGTGTGGGTTTCAGAAAGAAGAAGAGCTTCAAAGTTTATAGCTCAACGTTTCAGTGAAAATGGAAATAAAATTGTAGGATCTAATTATATAAGACCAGATAACGAAAATATAAAAAATCATATTCAGACTGGATTAGTTTATTGCTGGTTTAGAGATCTTTTAATGGTCACACGTAACAAATAATCCACTAAGACATACAATTTAACAATTAGAAGCCAAGAACTCATTTGTAGTTTTACGTAATATTCAATTTACATTCCGTACTGAAATTTGTTTGTCAAAAATGGACAAAATGTAGGAAAACAAAGCAGGACACAATACTAGTGCATCTAAAAAAAATTTTATATGGTGAAAAAGTTCATTTGTGTTCATAATATAATTCAAAAAAGTAAATTCCTGTGTATTTTATATTCATTACATATAAAGTGACATATTTCACAGTTTTAATGTTGATCACTATGACATCTCTCAGTATGAATCTAAGATTATTAGAATTTTTTTAGTATATTTCCTGAATATTTCCTGAAGTTTGAGTAAATTACTATTCAAACAGTATAAACATTAAAAAGGACTGGAATATGTCACTTTATGTATAATGAATATATATGACTATTTACATTTTTGAATAAAATTATGAACACAAATGAACTTTTTCATTGTTGGAGATACACTAGAGTAGAGCAAACATGAATTCAGTTTCATTGAGCTACACGTGTATAATATTATATATATCAACATGCTTTTGCTGCTGTGGCCGTGAAGGCTTAATCAAGTCATTATCTTCACAGGAAACCCAATGACAGCCGTTTATGCCATATCGGCCAACCGGCCAGGCTACTCCGACTACTTTGTCCTGTCTCCACCATCCTCCTATCGTAGCCCCTCATGGATGTCCTACCCTCCAGAACCAGACGACCTGCCCCGCCAGTGGAATGACACGGTAAAGTCAAAGCCCACCTCACTCTAGCTTGGTCTCATAGGCCTCGTCTTCTTCATCACGCATTTATTCTCCTTGTCTGCTCTTGTCAAGGCTCCTGTTATTTGTTCCTCAAGGTTACCTGTGGAACAAGATAAATGGCATAGCTTGGGCTTAGCATTAGATACTGGGTTTTATATTAATTTTTTACATTTATCTGATCTCAGAGCTCAAGTGCAACAATGTATGTGTTCTTTTTCTAGAATCCGTGTCATTTGGAGACCATCTGCTGAACTTAATAACTCTTTGGGCTCAAGTGGACACAGCAACTCACCTGGGTACTTCCTTTATTTCTACATTCAGTCATGCTACAGGTGCTGCTTTTAACCCTTTAAAGTGCTGTTTTGTTGTTATGCTCATAATGAATTTATTTGGGTTTGCTTCTGTTGCCCTTTATTAACAGTCAATTATTTGAAAAGTGAGATGTTCTACAGATGTTCACATTATTAACACTCTCTGTTGAAAATCAGACACTTAATAAAATGTTAGGGTTTAGTTTAGGACCAGTAGTAAAGTTAGCACCAGGGTTAGAGTTAAGTTTAGGTTTTGGGTTGAGGTTAAGGTTACACTACAAAAATAGAAATCTTAGCAAGTGTGGGTGAGGTGAAACATATCAGCCTTGTGATTGGTTAGGAAAAGCTTACGTAATTGTTACTCACTATTATCGCTGCCCATTTTACATGGAAAGTGGATAAATAGTAGTTAAATCCAGCAGATATTTATCATTTATTTGACTTTGGGAAGACTAGACTATGAAGAAGTATATTATGGGCCCAGAAGAACAAGACTAACTTAATTAGAGAAAAAACAGATCAGTGCTACTCTTTTCATCTACAAGCTAATGATGATACTGGTTTATGAGATATAGCTGTATAATCAGTCTTTGGGGTGTATTTTTTTGCAGGGTTTGTACAGTAAACGAACATACCCTGAATACCACAGCAGCCCTACCCCCGACCAGCTCATTGGCCTATCAGGACCGCTCCGGCTAAGCAGGCCCGAAAGACTCTGAGGAGCCCAAAAGGCCCCCAAATGCCCTGACCAGACTTGACCAGGCCCATCAGTCACAGTCTGGACAGGATGTACCCACCGTTAGCCAACACTTCTCATGAGAGTGTGCTCTCTCAGCCTCCTCCACTGACCCAGAACAACTATGAGAGGCCCTTTCACTGGCCAAACTTTTTCTTGACACTCTGTTTTTTTGAATGAGGCAGGTGGGATTGTGTGTGTGTGTGTTTTAAACATCAGCTTACTTAAAATTGTTTTTTTTGTCTTGAGCTTTCCCGGGTTTCACTGATGCCTCTCTGTGTCTTTTGCTCTTTTTGTTTCATTTTTAACAACAAGGTTAATAATATCACAAGCATATCGCGGGTGATTCTTTTTGTGCACTCTATGTATGACTTACGTAAAATTAAAACAAAAAAATGACCTTGGTGTAAAAGAGACTGAGCATCTGAACAGAAATGACATTTTGTTGTACTGTATCGATGTAGACATGACATTTTTCCAGCAGCTTACAAGATTTCGCTTACACTTACTTCATTTATGCTTCTTTTAAAAAAAATAAATGAATAAAATGTCAAATTAATGTACATCAGTTCACGCCAAACGTTGAATCGGACAGCTTGTGGAGAGATAAGTGGCCTGGTTGTGGGCTTAAAGTTATCAAGATAACTAAAATTGCAAACTTGATCATTAACTCTTATAGATGACTAGTGGTGGAACATTGAGGGCTAGAATTTTCTTTTCACTTATATTCCTCTTCAAACTTTTTGTTTTCAAATAGATAACGTATCACCAAAACAACATATCTATTTTATTGCCTTATTTTTGATAGGTACAAAAATTTATATATCAGACAAAAATTCTAGATAATATATCTGCTGACAAAATACAGCATAAGCCAAAAAATGTAAAAATATAATAAATGACATTCAAAATTGACTTTAACTTTTTAGAATATATATATATTGGGTTCTCTTCTACCCTGTTTACAGCGGGTTGTTTCATGAGACTAATATGTGGATTGCATTTGGATTCATTTTGATATCTTTTTGGTGAATCAGCGTAAATATTTCAGCCTGTTTTGGACAGTAAGCTTGACTGCCCTCCTATAATTTGATCAGGTTTGTTAAAATTAGAACAAACAAATCACCTTTAGCACTTGAATCTTTGTATCTTTGGCTTTCTTGTTAAGCTCCTTATTTTTGAGTTTCTGTTGGGAGTTTTTTGTGAGTTGCTGACTGAGAGTTGATTTGATATTTAATTGAATATGGATCTGTTTATTTGTAGTTTATTGTGCCCAGCAGTTCTGGATTGTCTGCATTATGACTATGGCTGAACCTATACTAGATTTGTTGTGGCAACTGTGACCTAAAAGTTAGAGAAGTGGGCTTTGGACTGAAAGGTTGGTTTAATCCACAGATAAATTTGAGCAAATTTGAGCACCTTGAGCAAATCACCTAACCCTAAACTTTCAAGTCAGGTCAAATTTATTTATATAGCACATTTTACAATGGATGTTGTCACAAAGCAGCTTTACAGATTCCAGTAATAACATAAACACAAAACCCCCTTTGACCAAGCAGCTGCTCTAAGAGAGGCAGGAATCTCTTCATGCAGAGATCTCAGCAGTCAGGAGTCTCAAAGTCAATCTTCTATCAGTGTCAGGGTGGGCTGTTGGGCAGAGAGATGGAATTAGTTCTGTATGGGTTCATAGAGCACAAAGAATATGAACATTATCAGTATCAGGCCAATGACCCCCTGGGTGATGCACTGCTACCTAGTGAGTGTATGCTTATAAATGTGTATGTATTCACTGTAGATGGGAGAAAAGCAGAGAGGAATTTCCTTACGGCCATCAATAAAAAGTACCTAAAAGTGCTCAAAATGATCAATGTAAATTCTTTGCCTAGAGGCTTCGTTTAGGCCATGGAACCACATACAGCTCACTGTGTTTCTGCATGGATGGTTATTACTGTCACACAATGAGCTTATGCTCTGAGCAGATGTGTATTTAATGTTGCAGAGTTTCAGAAAAGACAAATCAAGAGATTATATACACTTGGGGGCTTAAATGAGAACAATAAGAGGCTGGAGACTCCCTCCAAAATCTCACCAACCAAAACACAACCCCCACCCCCCACGTCCCATTTAACAATTGCTTGATCATTTGTTCTTTTTCAACCTGTGATACTTTTGTCTGCTTGATCTGAAACTAGGCCAGGACTGAATACGGCTAGACTGAGACAGCATTTTCAGTTTTTAATTTAATTTCAAGATTTCAAGTCATTTTTAGTGTAAAAATGAGACATACGGGTTTGTGATATGACAACATGAATCACTTATAAAATACATGCATATTTAACACCTGCTGTGATATATACATACACCTGTCCCTGATCAGTTAGGTCAAAGTCTGAGTTTGGGATAATTTCATACTGAAAAAATAAAAAATTGTACTGTGAATCTGTAGTAAAGCCAAACTAGACAAACACAGTAACCCGACGTCAGATGTTATTCTGGTCCACAGAGCAGATTGATACAACGTAACGTTAAGATTTAAGATTAGTTTAGACGAAGGCTAGTAAAGACTGAATATAATGACTAGTTAAGAATGTAAACCAATATGGTGCATAGTTATGATGTCCCTAATTTAACTAATTAACAATCACAGAAAATACCCCAGATCCACAAAAATATCTACTTACTTTTACTAAACTGTTTGTTTTGGCAGATTATCATTATATTATTATAAAATATTATTTATGCAATTTAAGCAATAAAAAAGATGTTGACTTTGCTAAAAAGGAAACTGTTATTTATTATTTATTATTTATTATTGCTCTTTAAAGTAACAGTATTCATGCGATTACTTGATTAATTGGCATAATAATCAATACTATACTTGATTACAATAGATCGACAGCTGCAGCCCTAGTGGTGACGTACAGTATTGGGTAGAGTTTGGGTTGTGTTGAGGGGTTTTACTAGTATAGGGTGATGTTTGGGTTGTTTTTTGGGTGAGTGTGGCTTGGGTAAGGATTTGATTGTATTGGGTTAGGTTTTAGTTGTGTTGAAGGGTTTGGTTGTATTAAACAGGGATCTTGACTGTAGTAGGTGGTTTGATTGTATTTAGAGTTTTTATTTAGAGGCTATTAGCTGGGTGGTATTTTGGTAGTATTGAGTAAGATTCCGGATGTATTAGGCAATATTTTGATTGTACTGGATAGGATTTTTGTTCTATTGAAAGAGTTTTGACTATTACGCAAGTTTTTATTGAACTGAGGTTTTGATTGTACTGAGTGGATTTTGGTAGTTTTAGGTGTGGTTTTGATTAAATTCGTAGGATTTTGGGTGTATTGGGAGACGACTGTATTAGGTGGAATTTTGTTTGTATTAAGCAGAAATTTGACTGTACTAGGTGAGGTTTTGGTTGTTTTGGGTGCAGTTTTGGTTGCTGAATGTGTCTTGGAGAAATGGTTGCATTTACTCAAGCATAATACTCGACCTCCTCAACTTGGACTAAATCATTTAAATGTATTTTGGGGGTATTTTTATGTGGATAATCTTTCTCCAGATATAATCCTGATACGCAAGACTCATGAAATGACCAGGTGTAAATGGGGTCTTCGATCCAGATAGAAATGACTGTAATTACAGCAGGTTGTTCAGTATTTAAATGACGGCATAACTGTTTTATTATACTGAATTCACAACTTTTTCTTTAACGAGTGCAATGACAACCTTTCGCATGTATTCCTTGAGGAATGGTTCTAATGCATGTAGTTTTAAGATGTGAAACACAAGGGCTTGTATGTAAGGAGGTGTAAATGGTTTGGGTGGCTACAGAACTAGAGTATTATAATAATCAGCAGTGATGTCCACAACACCATTTCCAGTATTTACACTCCATTAAGTTATTTTTTTCTCCGTATGCCACTTTATATGCCATTTTATATGAACAAGAATGGACAGGATGAGAGTGCATCTGCCTCAGTGGCATCGCAAAACATATAATACTCTCTCTTTTGGCATTATTTAGTGTTCGTGTTTTAAGACAATATGATGATTTTTGAGTTTTTTTGTTGGAAATGAAGAACTTTGTCCTCTCAATTTTAATTAGTTGGTGCTGGGGAAGTGCAAAGATCTCAACCGTCGTTCTACCGTCGTTTTGCTTTTGTAAAATATTTTCTGTTACTATTTTTATATTAATTGGATCATCATTTTTGGATCATCTACAGTGGCGGCATTCAGAAGAAGCAGTTGCCAATGTATAATATTGTGCTTAAAATACAGTATGTATTAAAAAAGAGGCCTCATTGTGAACCTATGTGAAAAAAAGACTTGTGTAATATTCTCTATGTGTAAATTCACATCATAATGCTAAGATGTCAACCTAATTCCTTCTTATCCAATTCCATAACTGCCAGTTGTACAGTATATTTTCACTTAATATTAAAAAAAACCCCTACATTTGTTTTGAAGGTACTACTGGTACACCTGTTTATTTTCCTAATCTGTGAAACAAGCTTTTTTCTTTGCTGCTTTTTTTCTTTGTGTGAAATGACCATGCTTGTAATAACCCTGATTTAACTTTTTTTTCAGTGATTTACACATTAAATCAAATCTAATAAAGACTAAGACACATTTGATCATCGGCATGATAGAGACATATTTCATAAGATGTGTTTTATAAGTGACGTTTTATTTTGTAATGACTTGAAGAACAACCAGATTGAGCCTAAGCTTAAAATAAATGGCTTGGCTAAGAAGATGTCCAGCCGTGGAACAAAACTGAAATTTTGTATCAATTACTATTTATACTACATTAAACCTCACCTCCTTGTGTCTACACTCATTGTTTATTATAGCTCCACTGAGCACACAGGTGCACTTTGTAGTTCTACATTTACAGACTGTAGTGCATCTGTTTCTCTGTTTACTTTATTCACTCTGTTCTTCAATGATCAGGACCCCACAGAGCAGGTGGATCATTCTCAGTGACACTGATGTGGTGGTGGTGTGTTAGAGATGTTAAAAACTGTGTCCACTCACTGTCCTCTATTAGACACACCTACCTTGTTTGTCTTGTAGATGTAAAGTCAGAGACAGCAGCTCAGCACAGTGTATGTTGGTCCTCTAGTCCTGACACTGTTGGCTGGTTGGTCGCATCAGTGTCCATGAGAATGGTCCACTAGCTCTGTGATGGTATACAGAGATGGACTATTCTTTAAATGTAGCACCTATATGGTCAGTGGAGCTGTAGATATAAGGTGGCTTTAATTTTATGGCTAGTGTGTATGGTGAGTGTACCTTAACAATATGGACATTAAGTGCAGATAAGCAGGTGGCCATTCAGTGTAGCAATAAGCTACTTTCATTTCTTTCCACTAGATGGCAGCACCTTGTTGCGCATGAATCTATGTTATTTTATATACCACTCTGCACTGAGATTTCCTGTGGCAGTGATGGAGGGTATTTTATCCTCCATGATGTCTTATTCTACCTTAAACACATCTCTCAGCTGCACTCAGCCTGGGGCCTTTGTTCTCTTTGAGGTCCTTGCTGAAGACCCCATACTGTCATCAGCTGCAGTTTAGCCCAAGGCTCTGGAGGGGCCGATAACGTCCATACCTGACCAGGTGTCATCCTCCATTAGGCTGGCTGCTGGAGGAGGGTGACAACCAACCCCTCAGCTCTAAAATGCACCCCTCTCAGAGCACGGAACCACTGCAGGACCGCGCAACCTGTCTACCTCATTTTCTTCCTTGTCCCTCTCTCTGCAAGCGCACCTTAGTCATTGTTCACACCTCAGGTGAAATAAAGATGAATAACTTGTAACTA
The DNA here is from genome assembly GCA_036984385.1 of Crenuchus spilurus. Classification (NCBI taxonomy): domain Eukaryota; kingdom Metazoa; phylum Chordata; class Actinopteri; order Characiformes; family Crenuchidae; genus Crenuchus; species Crenuchus spilurus. The sequence continues at coordinate 4,266 of BRDA01012629.1, read as the reverse complement.
AAGACAAATCAAACCGCTATGTTCATAACTGCATCAGCTGAAAAGAGGACTTTGGAGCACTGAGTAACAGTCCAGTTCTGGTTCTGCTTAGTCCAGGTGAGACATTTCTGATGTTGTCTCTGGTTCAGGAGTGTTGATATTAGGAATGTGACAGTTGTAGCTCTGAGAGATACACAGTGTTTATACTGTTTATAGTCATTTACTCACAATATTCTCATCATTTGAGACACATGAGCTATAAGTCATACTGATCAACATTAAAACTAAAAATGGCTTGATTTTGTGATATCACAAAATTTACATACACTGTGTGGCAAAATACAAAACCAAAAATACAAAAACAAATGGCATTAAAACAGACGATGACATTCATACATGATAATGATCCATCAAATGCTGCTAAGATGGAAAAGAACTTCATGAAAGTAGAAGGTTGGAAGGAGAGTCTATAGCACATCATAAAGCAACAACTTTTTCCCTCTGGGCATCAGTTTTCTTCAAAGTAAGAAATTTTCCACCCACAGAAATCCAGTCAATGTGTTCAAGGCTCCACTCAGTCATATCTAACCATGACAATTATATCAGGAACCAAAACAGCACCAATCCACAGAGTCTTGGACACTACAAGCTATCCTGTTGTATCTGGTATCAAGACATCATCAGCAGAACCTTTAAGTCCTTCACATTGTGAGGTGGAGCTGCTGCAGATTAGAGTTGCTGCTCCAGCACATCTTACAGATACTATATACTGTATGTAGGGGAACTTGGAATTTGGAGACCACTGTAGGTAGGTACAGACCACTGCTGACCAGGAGAAGCACACAAGTCTTGCCACTTCAGAGATGTTATGAGCCAGTCATTTGGCCATAAGTATTTTGTCTTTGTCAAAGTGGCTCTTCAATTTTTCCCAAATTCTACATGTCTACAAGAATCAAGTGTTCTCTTATTGTTTAATATATCTCAGACCTTCACGTGCACCACTGATGTAAGATAATCAGTGTTATCAGAGTTTACTGGAGAGTGGTGTTTACAGGGGGTGTATATATGTCTAAATCACAATTTACTACCATTTAGGTTGTCCCCAGATGTTCAGGATGTCCTCGGACATTCAGGTTGTTCACATATATTGTCTCCAGATGTTAAGGCTGTCCCCAGATGTTGTCCCCAGACATTCAGGTTTTCCCTCAGACGTTCACGTTGTCCTCAGGTACTCAGGATATCCCGAAGTTCAATTTGGTTCCAGATGTTCAGGTTGATTTTAGACATTCAGGTTGCCCCCAGATATTTTGGTTGTACCCAGATGTTCAGGTTGTTCACAGACATTGTCCCCAGAGATTCAGGTTGTCCCAAGACATTCAGATTGCCCCCAGATGTTCAGGATGTCTACAGATGTTGAGGTTGTCCCCAATCCATTGAATTGTCCTCAGAAGTTCAGGTTGTTCCAAGATTTTCAGAATATTCACAGATGTTGAGGCTGTCCCCAGACCCTTGGGTTGTCCTCTGAAGTTCAGTTTGTTCACAGATGTTTACGTTGTTCACAGATGCCAGGTGTGTCCTCAGATATTTTTGTTGACCCAGATGCTCAGGTTGTCCACACACATTCAGTTTGTCACCAGATGTACAGTTTCATCACAAGACCATATCTGGCCCCACAAGACTAAAGTGGTTGTATCATGGAAAAGCAAACATTTGTCAATTTTTTGAAATAAGAGTTTGATGTAGTTGATAAAAATTTGTACACTTTGTTTAAGCCAAGTCCATGCAACATTTGCTAATCTAGAAACAAACTATTTTAATTCTGTTGTTTTTGTGATGTCAGCGTTTTACATTAATGGTGTGTAAAAGTATAGATTTTATCAGATAGTTCTAACACTAATATATACCAAATATACTTTATCAAATAGTTCTAACACTAATATATACCAAATATACTACATATTTGTTCATTGTCAATATAGAGCGCTTCACCAGAATAAGTCCTGCAATATTTGGAGATGTTTTTGGTTTACCACAATATACACTTTTCTAAAGTACCTTGCTGTTACGCAAATCCATAAAATACAAAAACAAATCTCTGGCATTAAAACAGAAGATGATATTCATACATAATAATGCTCCATCGAGTGCTGCTAAGATGGAAGACAACATGATAAAAGTAGGCTTCAAAAATGGATGTGTGATGGACTGGCCAGAATTTTCACACACTTTTAATCCAATTGAGATTCTATAGCACATCATAAAGCAACAAGTTTTTGCCTCTGGGCATCATTTTTCTTCAAAGCATGACCTGTGCAAACATCAGCAAGAAGTTTTCTACCCGCAGAAATCCAGTCAATGGATTAAAGACTCCACTCAGTCATATCTAACCATGGCAATTACACCAGGAAATAAGCTCTTTTTCTTGAAGTGTTATTCTACAGGAATCACAATGCATTTTTATTAGTTCTAAATAAACATTGTTACATTTTTTGAGTTTTAATGTAACTACTATTTTCCTTATTCCATAGATTAGATAATATGTGACAGAATGGAAAAGTGCATATCTTGGTCACTTGGCTTGTTTATGTAGAAGTTTTCAGTAATATATATATATATATATATACTGTGAGGAAAATAAGTATTTGAACATCCTGCAAATTTGCAAGTTCTCTCATAATCTAAAAGAAAAAATCACAATGTATGATTTTTTAATAATTTTTTTTGTGTGTTACTGCTGCAAATAAATATTTGAACACCTATGAAAATCAATGTTAATATTTGGTACAGTAGCCTTTACAGAGGTCAAACATTTCCTGTAGTTTTATATATATATATAAAACTACAGGAAACGTTTGACCTCTGTAAAGGCTACTGTACCAAATATTAACATTGATTTTCACAACTACACTTCTGTGAAACCAACCTGTCCAGTTAGGAAGCAACACTGATTGTGCATCAATTTTACCTGGTGTTGTTCAAATGGAACAGACAACAGGTAGAAAGGAGAGGCAATTAGCAAGACAACCTCTATAAAGGAGTGGTTCTGCAGCTGGTGACCACAGACCTCTCTGTTCTCATCCTTTCTGGCTGATGTTTTGGTTACTTTTGCATTTTGTCAGTTTTCTCACCATAGAGGTAGCATGAGGCGATGTCTACAACCCACAGAAGTTGCTCAGGTAGTGCAGCTCATCCAGGATGGCATATCAATGCAAGCTGTGGCAAGGTTTGCTGTGTCTGTCAGCACAGTGTCCAGAGCATGGAGCAGATACTAGTAGACAGACCAGTACACCAGGAGACATGGAGGGGGCCGTAGGAGGGCAACAACCCAGCAGCAGGACCGCTACCTCTATCCTTTGTGCAAGGAGGAACAGGAGGAGCAGAGCCAGAGCAATGCAAAATGACCTCCAGCAGGCCACTAATATCCATGTTTCTGCTCAAACTGTCAGAAACAGACTCCATGAGGGTGGTATGAGATTTTGAGTATGATTCCAAATCCAGACCTCCAAGGGGTAATAATTTTGATTTACATTGATTATTTTTGTTATTTTGTTCTTAATGCATTCCACTATGTAATAAATAAAGATTTTCAACTGGAATATTTTATTCATTGAGATCTAGGATGTGTTATGTGTTATTTTAGTGTTCCCTTTGTTTTTTTGAGCAATATATATATATATATATATATATATATATATATATATATATATATATATATCAAATGGAAATCCAGAATTCTACAATCTGAAATGATTGTGAGTTTGGGTAAATGACTATAAACAGTATAAATACTGTGTATCTCTCAGCTGCAACTGTCACATTCCTAATATCAACACTCCTGAACCAGAGACAACATCTAACATATGACTGCATTATTAAAAACTCTGCATTGGCTTCCTGTTGAACAAAGTAATCAGTTTTAAATTCTTACCCTTACTTTTAGAGTGTTACATAGTCAGGCTCCTGTGTATATAGCTGATCTAGTTCATTTAGACATATCAGCACATTCTCTTATATTCTCAAGTAACCTGAATCTGCTCTATGTTCCATGTTCCCGACTGAAGACCCATTCGGATTGATAATTTCAGGTTGCTCTTAAATTATGGAACACACTACCAAAAAAAGTTGCTGATTCTGTAGTCTTTTAAAAAGCTACTCAAGACTCATCTTTATAAGTAAGCATTTGGATAATGCATCAGGCACACTGCACTATCTCTATCATCTTAAAAAGCTGTCTGAAGTCCAGTGTGCAGTTTCTGCAGTCTGTGATGAAGTGCATAAAAGACACCA
>BRDA01012628.1:50919-63977 GCA_036984385.1 Crenuchus spilurus | reverse complement strand
GTCCCAACTTTTTTGGGATTTGTTGACACTGTGAAATTTTGAATCAACATATTTCTCCTTTAAAATGTTACATTTATTCAGATTAAACTTTTGACTTGTCATCTATGTTCTATTACAAATAAAATATTGACATTTGCCATCTCCACATCATTGCATTCAGTTTTTATTCACAATTTGTTTAGTGTCCCAACTTTTTTGGAATCCGATTTGTATTTAAAGTGCACTAGATAGTCAGAACTCTGTCGTGTCTTTATTAGACATCTGTCCTCTCTCTTGCATGTCCAGGCTCTCAGATGGTGGTAGCCATGAAGGCCATCTCTCTGGCCTTTGACCTGGACCGAGGGACAGTGTCCTCCTTTCCTACAATGCTGGAGTTTCTTGGCTACATCTGCTTTGTGGGAACGGTCATCTTCGGCCCGTGGATTAGCTTCACCAGCTACAGAGAAGCTTTGGATGGCCGCAAAATGGTAATATTTACCACATATATCAAGAGGGTGTTGTTACTGAAAATAAGTGCAGTGGAACCTCGGTTTTCATCATTAATCAGTTCTAAAGTGCCTGATGATAACCCAAATGAATGATAACTGAAGCAATATTTCCCATGAAAAATAATGAAAATCTAGTTAATCTGTTCCAGACACTCAAAATATTAACAAAAATGCATTTTATATAGAATAACTATAGTTTTACAGACAGAACACAATGAGAAATAAATACCAAAGACTAATGAAATGGATAAATGAACATTTAACATCACTCTTACAGGTTTACGCTTTGTTTTAGAGAGTGCCAGTGTGGTCCAGCCAGCAGCTTTTGTTTTGTACACCTGTTCTCGGCTGCTGTTTGTTTTTGCACCTGTTTGTAGGTGGTAGTGCTGCACCATTGCTTTAGTGTGACATGTTTTAGTTTGTTTTGAGCATTATTATTTGGGTGATTCTTGAGCTTTTTTTGTGAATCTCTAGCTTCTGGCTGCTCTGCACTTGCTTCCACTCATAAGTCTGGGTACAGTCCCGTGAAAACTCTTACCTTTACTGAAGACTCTTCTTGGTAGTGTTGTAGTCAAGCCCGCACTGTCCGAGTCCAAGACCTTCCCGAGACCACAGGGGACCGAGACCAAGACAAGACCAAGACTTTGTGGAGTCGAGTCCAAGACCAAGACCGAGTCATTTAGGGGTCGAGACCGTGACCAAGACCAAGACCAATGGACACCGAGACTGGGTCGAGACCAAAATAACAAATGAGGCCTTACAGATAAACTAACATCAACACTGTGCCCAGACCAGTACTAAACAAAAAAATAAGCCAGGACTAAATAGCCAATATACTAAAATTAATCAACAACAACGACAATTCAAATAAATATCAAATGTATTATGCATTTTTAGAACAGTGCATTATTAACACAGAAATTCAAAAAAACTGTCTAACAGCTGCACAGGTAACAAGAAAATTAAAAAGTTACCACCACAAAAATGAAATTTAAGCACTTTTCAAGCACTTTCAAGACATTGCCAGGTATTTTCAAGCACCATACAATTAGAAACAAATCCATACAGTCATTACATATTCAAGTATTTTTCTACCATAGCTTCAACAACACACAAAAAAACAATTCAGTGTGCAAACTCCAGGACTATGTTTGCAGAGGAACTCCTTGTGATTATTAAATCCAAACTTTATGACCGATGAAGTGGCGGACATGTCGGCGCAGACGACGGCCTAGCCTGTACTGGCAGCTGGTCTTGTGTTGAGACCGGTATAGCCAATAGTGTTGCTTGTGTGTGTGTGTGGGGTGGGGTGATTAAAAATACTCTTAATTCATTGGTTGTATCCAGGGGCGTTACTAGACTTAAGACTGTACTGGGCATAGCTGGGGCACAGATAATGTATGCGAAAAAGATTTCTGCACTTATTTATATTTAAGAAAGCATAAATAGTGCTTTAAACTAAACAATCAGATCAGATTATGTTGTTGACTGGATCTTTGATTAATCACCAGAATGAACTGATGCATTTGGCCTACTTGTGAACTTTACTCTAGACTTGTAAACCACTACTGGTACAAGCAAAAAGATATTTTTAGTCATTTTTCTGGAGACAAGAATATTTTAGCCAATTATAAAGGCAAAACGACTGACAAGACAGTCCATATTACTGTGCATTTTTTCTGAGAAATAAATTTGAATGGTTTAAAAATTTGGGTCAGGACTTGATGATTAAGGAAAAATGTACCCACATTTGCAAACATGAAGGTGCACCATTTGAGTTTGAACCACTGCAGTATTCCTGGGCTAACTAGTCAACACAAGCTCTCTCATAATCATCATTGACGCAGAAGTCCCAACCAGCATGATACCACCGTTAACGCCAACTCACTGGATATTCCCATCACCACTTTGGGTTTCCCATCCTTATTACTTTAGCCATTTCTAACAAAGGTCACTGTCTGTACTGCTAATGTTAATTTGGCTGTTTTGCTACAAGGAGTAATGTTAGCTAACGTAGAGTTAACGTCATAGACACAGGTTGAGGTAACCTAGCCAGGGGCTCACCGCTCTCATTTCTCCTAGCTGCTTTATCCCTGCTGTGAGCAAAACACTTTCTGATATCATCTACAGGAGTGATAATGTTTGACTCAATCAGGATAAAAAAAATGATATTATATAAGTATTCAGCAAGTTATCTGCTAACGTTATGTTACCTTTACTCACCTATCTCTCTCTCTCTCTCTCTCTCTCTCTCTCTCTACACGTGAATAAATTATCATATTAAGTAGCCATGTGGGTATTGTGTCGAGTGAACAGAATTGCAATGACTTACTATATTAAGTAGCTATGTGCGCATTTTGTAGTGTATTCTATGTAGACTTAAAACTCTGAAGTGATTTTTCTTTACTGGTGAAATTTATGCTGAAGCACTGCAGATCAATACTGGTGCATGTGCCCCAGTGAAATATGTCTGGCAACACCTCTGGTTGTATCTAAAGTCACTCATACAGGGCTCCAACAATGTTGTGCAGAGGCGAGACCAAGAAAGATGGTCCCGAGCCTGAGACAAAGCCGAGTAAACATGAAGCCGAGATAGTGACAAGACCGAGTAAAAATGCGCTCGAGTCCGAGACGAGTCCAAGACCTTGAAAATGCGGTCTCGAGACCAAGGCCGATCTCGAGTATTACAACACTACTTCTTGGCGTATGGAAATGTGTCCGGAGAGGTCTGTTTCTGGCGCACTCAATAAACAAGCACAAAAAACAATGGAAATGTTTGGGATGAACATGCAGGGTAATGCTCGCTCAACAAGAAACAAAACCAGAACAAAAGGCGAACATGTGGGTGGATGCTTTGTTTTTGCTAAATTAGCGGTGAGTCACGTGGGCAGATGAATGATAACTGGGGAAAAATTTCCCTGAAAAAACTCACCAATAACCAAATTGTGCGATAACCGAGGATCCACTGTACTATTGTTGAGTTAGTGTTTATTGTTTTTATTCAGTGACTACCGGTACATGAAAAATTTTGTGTTATGTAAAAGGCGCCTTCAAATGATTCAAAATGTTTTATGATGTGTAATATTGTATATTATAATATATGTAACATTAACACCTGCTGACACTTTTTTTAGTCCTAGAAATCAGGCTGCACAGCACCAAATAGACTTTATCTAGGTCCATCAGCAGGACAGAACCTGAGAGCTCAGTTCTATTTGTTTGGGACTCAAACAGTAAAAATTGACTCTTGTAGTAACTGAAGATATAACACCTGGTTTATTAGAAGCAGAATCTTTATTCATTAAATTTTCAAATTGAGGAGATTTGTAGGTTTTACATGATTTCCTACCGTCACGTGCACTTTAGAAAATAAAAACAACTATAGTATAGTATAAATTATTAATTTTTAAAAATTACTTTAACTTTTAAACTTACGACCAAACATTACAACCTGGAGAACCTTTTTTGTTTTAATGTTCATACTGTTTGAATAGTAATTTACTCCAAATTAAATAGAGATTCTGTTTTTTTGAGCTATAAGACATTCTGATCAACATTTAAAGCTAAAACAGACTTTAAATTTGCCACTTTATGTGTAATGAATATTAAATATAGGACAGTTTATCTTTTTGAATTAAATTTGACATCATATTGTAATGTCTTGAGATGCACTAGTGCACTGTGAATTTAACATTTTATTATATAATGGATGATAACATTCACAAATCCTTCAGATCAATGTATTTAAACATTTGTACAGTCTTGATATACACAGTGTGGATGGCCTGTGTATGCAGTGCAGGGTTCTGTACAGTAATGGGACGACTCTCCTTCGCAGAGTGTTGCCTGGTTTGCTAAGATCACCTTCAGCTTTGTGAGGAGTCAGCTTTGCCTCGTCATTTCCACCTGCATCGCTCCATATCTCTTCCCTTACTTTATTCCCGTCTATGGAGATGGGCTACCTCGCAGGTCAGTCTGTTTATATTTGTGTGTGAAGGGAGAAAACTATGCATACAGTATATACAGTTATATCCAAATATTGTTTGTTGATTCTACCACTCACCAGAGTTGTTGGCATCAGTGGTGGGCACCATTATTATGCTGATAGGAGTTAGTGGTTTCAAAGATGCTGCCTCCACCATGTTTCACCTGGTACCCTATTATCATGTACATCAGTCACGTCGCATCCTTCATCCATGATGATGGTTTAACAACTGACTGGTGTGCTCACTTATTTATATGTGACGTCCCAGGCTAAACCAGGGGTGGTCATAATGTTCTGGCATGACTGTCTATTTAAAAAAATTATGTTTTTTATGCTGTTTGTTTTCAGGTGGCTTCATGCCTATGAGAATGCCTTGTCCTTTCACTTCAGTAACTACTTTGTTAGCTATCTAAGCGAGACCACCATTGTTATGGCTGGGGCTGGATTTTCTGAGCACAAAGATAATCTCAAATGGTGAGAATTACGTCTCTCTCTCTCCTCTTCCACAACATTAAATCCATCTCTAGGAAATATCACTAATTACCGCAGTAATGAGCTGCAGTCCCATTAAGCAGGACAGCTGCTGTACCACAAACAAACACTCCAACAAAGCATTTTTTTCTTTTGTCCTGTGAAGAGATTCATTGTTTACTCGGTTGTTATTAGTTAATCACAGTTATTATCAGTGGTGGACAAAGTACTCAGCTCTAGTACTTAAGTAAAAGTATTGATACTCGTCAAAATTTACTCAACTACAAGTAAAAGTTGCTCAGTCAAAAGTTTACTTAAGTTAAAGTACTTAAGTACTTACTTTTGTAAATACTCAAATATTCAAAAGTACAAATTATATTTTCTAATATCAGTACATTGCTGTATTGTTTTAAGTGCTTTTACAGAACCTTGTAACTTGCTGAAACCACCTGATGATGTATTGACATGTAGAATCACTCTGCAACAAAAAGTCAACACCACCTGTAAACTTCAGTCGGGATGAGCAAGTACACCACTTTCTGTATCTTTATTTGTTCAACCATCTAAATTATCTGTATCCTTATCTGTACTCTGAGTGGGTGGGGCCTAAACCGTAATTGGGTGTTGTTTAATCGGAAGTGGGTGGGGCTTAAAGCTGTAGATTATTTTACGTCTGAAATTGATATGGATTGATCAGAAGTTGCTATATGTATTGTTTATATGTCAGCCTTGTTCACTGTATTCCTCTCAAAAGCACCACGTTCAGTACGAGCCAGTGTTATTTTTGACAGGTGATTTTGATTTAGCTTTAGTCCTAGTCTTCTGTCTACAATGTATATTAGTTTTAGTCAAATTTTAGTAATGTAGTTATTGTTAGTTTTAGTCTAGTTTTAGTCAATTAAATGTTTAAAATATTTAATCTAATTTGTTGTATTTTTGTTACACTAATTTAATTAGAGCTATTTTTGGACTGCTTACTGTTATTTTAATAAAACAATAGTCTTTCATTTTTTGTTACATTTAATAACACAATGACATCAGATATTGTGGAAGAAGCTGGCCCATTTTTTTTTTCTAAAACACTTTGCGTTTATTTAACTTTTACATGACAAAATATAGTATGTACAGTGAGGAAAATAAGTATTTGAACACCCTGCGAATTTGCAAGTTCTCCCACTTAGAAATCATGGAGGGGTCTGAAATGTTCATCTTAGGTGCACGTCCACTGTGAGAGACATAATCTAAAAGAAAAAATCCAGAAATCACAATGTATGATTTTTTAATCATTTATGTGTGTGTTACTGTTGCAAATAAGTATTTGAACACCTGTGAAAATCAATGTTATTATTTGGTACAGTAGCCTTTACAGAGGTCAAACGTTTCCTGTAGTTTTTCACCAGGTTTGCACACACTGCAGCAGGGATTGTGCCCCATTCCTCCACACAGATCTTCTCCAGATGAGTCAGGTTTCTGGGCTGTCGCTGAGAAACACGGAGTTTGAGCTCCCTCCAAAGATTTTCTATAGGGTTTAGGTCTGGAGACTGGCTAGGCCACTCCAGAACCTTGATATGCTTCTTACGGAGCCACTCCTTGGTTATCCTGGCTGTGTGCTTTGGGTCATTGTCATGTTGGAGGACACAGCCACAACCCACAGGGCCTAATTTCTCAATTGTGTGACAAAAAAAAATCTGAGGTCGCACCGGTGCGACCAGCCATTCAAAGGGAAAAGTCTCCCTGTGGTTCAACAACAGGCACATATTAGACACATATCGTGGTCTAAACCAATCAGAGATACTGAAGGGCACAAATCAGAGATAGTGAAGGGCGGGACCCAGATGGCCCTTGTCTGAGCGAGGTGAGCAGGGTTGCCAGGTTCGCGGTTTTCACGCCAAATTTGGCATGTTTGAAAATCTAGTCGTGCATGTAAATTCAAGCGTGGTAGTGTGATGTTTTTTGGGATACTTTTAAAAATTACGAGAATGAGGAGAACAACGACATAAGGAGGTAGAGAGGGGGGGAGAAAGAGAACTAAACGACGTAAGGAAGGCAGAGAGAGGGAGAGAGAGAAAGAGACAGAGCGAGAGGCACACACACAGACACACAGAAGACACACAGAAGGTGAAGAGAAAACAGTCGCTAGCTAATATGCCAGGTAAACGGGGGAAATACGTGTATTGCAAGGTCTGGGTAAAAGAAAAAGGTTTGATGTAATGGATTAAGTGTTCCTAATGATGAGAACCTATAGAGAACATGCGACAAAGAAGGCCCAAGACGATTGAACAGTTAGAGGCCTGTATTAGACATGAATGGGAGAGCATTCCTATTTCTAAACTTGAGAAACTGGTCTCCTCTGTCCCCAGGCGTCTGTTGAGTGTTGTAAGAAGAAGGGGGGATGCCACACAGTGGTAAAAATGGCCTTGTCCCAACTTTTTTGGGATTTGTTGATGCCATGAAATTTTGAAACAACATATTTTTCCCTTAAAATGATACATTCTCTCAGTTTAAACTTTTGATCTGTGATTTGTGTTCTATTCTGAATTAAATATTAGATGTTGGCACCTCCACATCATTGCATTCAGTTTTTATTCACAATTTGTTTAGTATCCCAACTTTTTTGGAATCCGGTTTGTAAAACTGTTATAAAAGAACTAATAAACATTAATGTTACCATATTATTAATGACTGATAATAAATCCCTTATAAACAAAATGCTAAGTCGTACACTCAGTTGTTTTGCCATTTGCTTCAAACATGTGACAGACATATTTTGGGCTAGTTTAAGCTTCTGAAGGGTGGGTTTTAGACGGACTTTGGGCTGGATATTTTTGCTGGAGCTGGCAACCCTGAGAGTGAGCGTAGCCGCAGATGATGAGAGAAGATGAAAAGAACAATTGACAACTTTTTCGTTAAGAAAGTTAAGTTAAGGCCTGATTTGTCCAAAAATCATAACCAATGCTCTGACACAGAGCCATCGACCTCCCAGGTTATGTCGAGCCGTGGTCTGGAGACAACATCAGATAATGAGCCACATACGATAGACTCCGAGCCAGAACCCACTGAAAATATAAGGGGGAAAGTGTATACATTTCGAAGACTGTGACTTGACCAGTTTCACTGGCTAAGATACAGTAAAGCTGATACTTTAAGATACTGTAAAGAGTGAAGCACTTTAAGCACCAACACTTTTTCAGTAAGTTACCTTTCTTGTAGAATTTTGCTTCAAATAAAGAAATTTATGTTGACCAGATTGTTAGTTAATCATTTACAAGTCAATATTGCCTATATGGACAGCAATTTTAAAAAAAGTGAACCTGTAACACTATGGTGTTAAATGCGATGCGGTCGAAAATTTGGGTGCACCTAACTTTTGTGCTGGTGCACCTAAGAAAAACTTTCGGTGCACCAGTGCAACCAGTGCAAGAAGTTAGTCTAGAGCCCTGACCCATCTTCAATGCTCTGACTGAGGGAAGGAGCTTGTTCCCCAAAATCTTGCAATACATGGCCCCGGTCATCCTCTCCTTAATATAGTGCAGTCGTCCTGTCCCATGTGCAGAAAAACACCCCAAAACATGATGCTTCCACCCCCATGCTTCACAGTAGGGATGGTGTTTTTGGGATGGTACTCATCATTCTTTGTCTTCCAAACACGGCGAGTGGAATTAAGACCAAAAAGTTCTATTTTGGTCTCATCTGACCTCAGCACTTTCTCCCATGACTCCTCTGGATCATCCAAATGGTCATGGGCAAACTTAAGACGGGCCTGGACGTCTGGATTTAAGCAGGGGAACCTTCCTTGCCATGCATGACTTTAAACCATGACGTCTTAGTGTATTAGCCACAGTGACCTTGGAAACAGTGGTGCCAGCTCCCTTCAGGTCATTGACCAGCTCCTCCCATGTAGTTCTGAGCTGATTCCTCACCTTTCTTAGGATCATTGATACACCACGAGGTGAGATCTTGCATGGAACCCCAGTCAGAGGGAGATTGACAGTCATGTTTGGCTTCTTCTATTTTCTAATAATTGCTCCAACAGTTGATCTTTTTTCACCAAGCTGCTTGGCAATTGCCCCATAGCCTTACTGATTGTGTGGGGTGGGCAGGTGTCTTTATGCAGCTATCAACTTCAAATAGGTGCTTCTAATTTAGAATAATAGGCGGACTAACAGGTCTTTGAAGGCCAGAATGTTTGCTGATTGGCAGGTGTTCAAATACTTATTTGCAGCAGTAACACACAAATAAATTATTAAAAAATCATACATTGTGATTTCCGGATTTTTTCTTTTAGATTATGTCTCTCACAGTGGACATGCACCTAAGATGAAAATTTCAGACCCCTCCATGATTTGTAAGTGGAAGAACTTGCAAATTCGCAGGGTGTTCAAATACTTATTTTCCTCACTGTAAATACAATTTGGTATCAACGTGACTCTTGAGGTTTGTCGTGTTTTTCCCAGTTATTTTAAATCCACAAACTTTGCACTCCGTTTTGTTTTGTGTGGCAGCGAAAGTGAAATTACTCCATAAATCACTTCTTCTTTTCTGTCCAAGCTGCGGCAGTGATGTCAGCACGTTGTGTTGTTAAGCTTCACCAGTGTGACTTCGGAGCTTAACGTGCTTTGAGGAAGTCAGACGTGCGGCAGGTTTACTTTAAAAAGTGGATTACTGGACAAAAACATTATTTTTGTCCTTCTGTGACATTTTCGTTTTGTTTTTATTCGTTGACGAAAAGTCTAATACTTTTAGTCATAGTTTTTGTTTTAAAATATTAATTTTTATTTAGTTCTTGTCTCATTTTTGTTGTGAAAAAATGGTTGTCAACGAATATTTTTCATCATAATTATCGTTAACGAAATTAACACTGGTACAAGCAAAGTTTTCCAACTGACTTTATATCTCCAGCCAAACTAAGAGAAAGCAGACGTTAAAACAAAAAAACCCGACCAGAGTGAAGGCAGTGACCAACGCGACATGAACCGTTTTCAGCTCTGTCTTGTCAAATGCACCGCGTATGTTATGAAAACCCTAATGCTGAGCCAAAAGGAACGAGTAACAGCAAGCTTCCTAGAAATCTAGTGGAGTAGAAAGTACAATATTTGTCTTTGAAAAGTAGTGGAGTGAAAGTCATAAATTCACCAAAAAATAAATACTCAAGTAAAGTAAAAATACTCAAAAAATGTACTTAAGTACAGTACTCAAATAAATGTACTCCACTACTGTTCACCACTGACTATTATTATGTTTAAGAATGTTGGGTCATTAATAATAAGCTTACATATACAGTACTGTTTACTTAAGCACATTGTTTAAAATATTTTATCTTCATAATAATGTGTTGGTCACAGATCAGCACTGCAGTGACACTGACGTGGTGGTGGTGGTGTGTTGGAGCTGCTGGTGATTTCACTCAGTGTCCACTCTATTAGACACACCTACCTTGTTGGTCCACCTTGTAGATGTAAAGTCAGAGACAGCAGCTCTGTGTTGGTCCTCTAGTCCTGATGCTGTTGATTGGTTGGTGCACTATTTTCACTCCTGTAGTGACACTGAGGTCATCAGCAGGTCCAACACCACCACCACCAGATCGGTGTCACCTGCTCTGTGCGCGTCCTGACCATTGAAGGGAAACGGATGGACTACAGTCTTTACAAAGTCAAAAAGTCTCAAAAATTAGAATATCACTGAAAAGTTAATGTATTATATGAATCTCATATTACACAAATCTCATTAATCTCATTACACAAAGAGTCTATTTCAAGTGTTTATTTATTTTAATGTTGATGATTAAGGCCGACAGCCAATGAAAACCCAAGTCAGAATCTCAAAACATGAGAATATTATATAAGACCAATTCAAAATGATATTTAACACATAAATGTTGTTCTACTGAAAAGTATGTACAGTATATACACTCAGTACTTGGTTGAGGCTCCTTTTGCATGAATTACTGCATCAGTGCAGCGTGGCATGGAGGTGATCAGCCTGTGGCACTGTTGAGGTGGCATGAAGATGATCAGCCTGTGGCACTGTTGAGGTGGCATGAAGATGATCAGCCTGTGGCACTGTTGAGGTGGCATAGAGGTGATCAGCCTGTGGCACTGTTGAAGTGGTATGGAAGCCCAGGTTACTTTGATAGTGGCTTCAGCTTATCTGCATTGTTGGGTCTGGTGTCTCTCATCTTCCTCTTGACAACAGCTCATAGATGCTCTGTGGGGTTTAGCTCAGGTGAGCTCGGGTTTAGGTCAGGTGAGTTTGCTGCCCAGCACAGTGATACTGTGGTTGTTAAACCAGGCGTTGGTACTTTTGCCAGTGTGGGCAGTGCCAAATCCTGCTCGATAAATGAATCCCTTAAAGCTTGTCAGCAGATGGAAGCATGAAATGCTCTAAAATGTCCTGGTAGATGCTGCACTGACTCTGGACTTGATATAACACAGTGGACCAACGCCAGCAGATGACACGGCTCCTTAAGCCATCACGCTAGACCTCAAGCTTCACTCTTCCTCCAGACTTGGGGAGCTTGGTTTCCAAATTAAATGCAAAATTTACTTTCAGTGATGGTTTGAGGAGCCATGTCATCTGCTGCTGTTGGTCCACTGTGTTATATCAAGTCGAAAGTCAGGACATTTTAGAGCATTTCATGCTTCCATCTCCTGACAAGCTTTAAGGGTTTCATTTATCCAGCAGGACTTGGCACTGCCCACACTGGCAAAAGTACCAACACCTGGTTTAACAACCACAGTATCACTGTGCTGGGCAGCAAACTCACCTGACCTAAACCCCACAGAGCATCTATGAGCTGTTGTCAAGAGGAAGATAAGAGACACCAGACCTAACAATGCAGACGAGCTGAAGCCGCTATTAAAGCAACCTTGGCTTCCATACCACCTCAATAGTGCCACAGGCTGATCACCTCCATGCCACCTCAACAATGCCACAGACTGATCACCTCCATGTCACACCGCACTGATGCAGAAATGAATGCAAAAGAGCCTCAACCAAGTAATGAGTGTATATATTGTAGATACTTTTCAGTAGAACATTTATGTGTTAAATGTCATTTTTGAATTGGTCTTATATATTCTAAAGTTTTGAGATACTGACTTTTGGGTTTTCATTGGCTGTCAGCCATAATCATCAACATTAAAAGAAATAAACACTTGAAATAGACACTCTGTGTGTAATGAGTCTGTATAATATATGAGCTTCGCTTTTTGATCTGAATTACTGACATAAATAAAATATTTGATAATTTTTTAGATACACTTGTAAATGCTCAGATGAGCTCAAATGGACAATGAGAGTAGATACAAGGAGATGGTTTTAATAATATGGTTGCTTACCAGTTAAATCATATTTCTTCTGGTTTGTAGGGATATAACAGTTGCCAAGCCGCTCAGTGTTGAATTGCCCAGATCGATGGTGGAAGTGGTGACATCCTGGAACTTGCCCATGTCTCGCTGGCTCAACAGATGTATGTAAATATATGTTTGTGTAATATATGCTGTGGTGTCTGACTCACTGATGTGTAGTATATGTGATGTTTTATGTATCTGCTGAGGTTTTATATATTTACACTTGTACAGATGTCTTCAAGAGTGCTCTCAAACTCGGCACGTTTCCTGCCATCTTGGTGACGTACACAGCCAGTGCTCTGCTACACGTGAGTGACACTCATACATCAAAATATATCACGACAAAGTTCTTTTTCTTCATAATTCAGTCATGTAAGCAGTCATATATTTTATATTAATTACACATAAAGTGACATATTTCGTCTTTTTTATTCTACATAAGCTCTATGTTTATTTTTTACTTTCAATAGTCTGTATTTATGTTACTCACTGCCTTTTTATACAAATGATAACCATTAATCCACATGATTTGAATAATTTAGAAGCTTTGTGGAAGCTTTATCTTAATGTACATGATATTAGATACAGTGGGACCCTTTTGTTTTGATGGACCAGTAGCATATAGATGGTTGGAAGGATGGGTGGTTGGAAGGATGGGTGGTTGGATGGATGGTTGGAAGGATGGATGTTTGGATGGATGGATGGATGGTTGGAAGGAAGGAAGGATGGATGGTTGGAAGGATGGATGGATGGATGGATGGATGG
>BRDA01012628.1:29057-50819 GCA_036984385.1 Crenuchus spilurus | reverse complement strand
TGGATGGTTGGAAGGATGGATGGGTGGATGGTTGGAAGGATGGATGGGTGGATGGTTGGAAGGATGGATGGGTGGATGGTTGGAAGGATGGATGGATGGGTGGTTGGAAGGATGGATGGATGGATGGATGGTTGGAAGGATGGATGGATGGATGGATGGTTGGAAGGATGGATGGATGGATGGATGGTTGGAAGGATGGATGGTTGGATGGATGGTTGGATGGATGGAAGGAAGGATAGATGGTTGGAAAGATGGATGGTTGGAAGGATGGATGGATGGATGGTTGGAAGGATGGATGGATGGATGGTTGGAAGGATGGATGGATGGTTGGAAGGTTGGAAGGATGGATGGATGGATGGTTGGAAAGATGGATGGTTGGAAGGATGGATGGATGGATGGTTGGAAGGATGGATGGATGGATGGTTGGAAGGATGGATGGATGGTTGGAAGGATGGATGGATGGATGGTTGGAAGGATGGATGGATGGATGGATGGTTGGAAGGATGGATGGATGGATGGTTGGAAAGATGGATGGTTGGAAGGATGGATGGATGGATGGTTGGAAGGATGGATGGATGGATGGTTGGAAGGATGGATGGATGGTTGGAAGGATGGATGGATGGATGGATGGGTGGTTGGAAGGATGGATGGATGGGTGGATGGTTGGAAGGATGGATGGATGGATGGATGGATGGATGGAAGGATGGATGGATGGATGGATGGATGGAAGGATGGATGGATGGATGGATGGATGGATCAACTGACTATTAGCATCAGGAGGGCTAATAATTTTGACCTTAACTGTATATGCACCCTGGTTAAATAACATAAATAACATGCTCACCCTATTCTAAATATAGTAGATGCACTAATAGTTGTGTTGGGTAGTGAGTTGCCTTCAGGCTGGTGGTTTAAAGGAGGAATCAGAAATCTGATCAGGAGTTAGAGATGAGGTACACTCCTGATCAAAATCTTAAGACGAGTTAAAAAATGGTAATTTTTGGGAATGGAATTTGCATTTTGCACTGTTGGATCTTAAGAAGGTTCTAAGTAGAGCTTCACAATGCTAAAAGAAGAAATGGGTGCAAGAGACAAGAAGTTTTGAGCAGGGAATTTATTGAAAACAACAATTTAACTGAAACAGGCTGTTCATCAGCTGATCGAAAGTTTAAGACCATAGCTCAAAAAACCCAAAAACAGAAATCAAAGTGTCAAAAAAAGGATTCAGTGATGAGTAGCTCCACCATTCTTGTGGATCACTTCAAACAATCGTTTAGGCAGCTTGACGCAAGTGTTTTCAGGAGGCTAGTGGGAACATTGCTCCAAGTGTTGAAGATGGCTTCACGAAGGGCCTCCACTGTGTGGAACTGATGTCCATTTTTGTAAACTTCCCTTGCCATCCATCCCCAAATGTTCTCAATCTGATTTAGATCAGGGGAACACGCAGGAGGGTCCAAAAGAGTGATGTTATTCTCCTGGAAGAAGTCCTTTGTCAGGCGGGCATTGTGAACTGCAGCATTGTCCTGTTAAAAAACCCAGTCATTACCACAGACGAGGGTCCTCAGTCATGAGCGATGCAACATCTCCACACAGCTGTTTGACGCCCCTGCACAACCTGAAGCTCCATTGTTCCACTGAAGGAAAAAGCACCCCAAATCATGATGAGGCCCCCTTTTCTATACTGTGCCGTGTAGAAAACATCTCAGGTGGGATCTCCTTGTCATGACAGTAACGTTGGAAGCCATCAGGACCATCAATGTTAATTTTTTTCTCAGCAGAGAAAACAACTTTCTTCACCTGTCACTGTCCCATGTTTGGTGCTCCCTTGCAAAGTCCAAATTGGCAGTTTTGTGGCGTTGAAGAAGACGTGGCCTTTGAAGACATTTTTGTTTCTGAAGCCCTTCCCTCGCAGATGCCATCTGATGGTTATTGAGCTGCAGTCAGCACCAGTAACGGCCTTAATTTGGTTAGTGTCTCGTTCCATGTCTTGACGGACAGCCAATTGGATCCTGTGGCTCAGCGCTGGTGAAATTTTTTTGGGTCTACCACTTGACTTTTTTGTTCCATAACCCTCAGAACTGTCTTACTGCATCCAACCTCAGCAGTGATGGCACGTTGTGAGAGGCCTTGCTTATGCAGCTCAACAATCCTACCACATTCAGAGTCGGTGAGCTTTTTTGCTTTTGCCATCAGGAGGTCTTGACAGACATGGAATCCAAATTTTGGCTTTTAAAGGCTATGGTCTTAAACATTTGATCAGCTGAAAAAATCATGTTTGAGTGAAAATGCACTTTTCAAAAAATTGGCTGCTTAAAACTTTTTGTCTCTTGCGCTGATTTCTTCTTTTAGCATTGTGAAGCTCTACTTAGAACCTTCTTAAGATCCAGTAGTGCAAAATGCTAATTCTTGCAACTGGTCTTAAGATTTTGATCAGGAGTGTATAAGTTGTGACTCCTGTTGTCTTTCCACATCACAGCTGTGCACCTGGAGACCCCTAGTGGTGAACATAAGTTCTGCAAATGTGGAAAATAGGAAAAATAACTGTCTGTATTCATGTTAAACTCAAACAGTCATAAAGCTGCTCTGTTGTGCAGGGTCTCAGCTTCCACTTGGGCGCTGTACTGCTCTCTCTGGGCTTCATCACCTATGTGGAGCATGGTAACAGTTCACTTATTCTCATTCAAATCTAACGCCAAGTGTGCTCATTTGGATTATGATAGTAACTTTGTATCAGAGTCACACTTTTAAACACATAAACACATTAAAACACACAGTAAACATATAAGTGACTAAATAATTCATTCAGGGCTTCATTCAACATGTTTTAAAGGGAAGATTTTGGCAGTTATCTGATGACTCAACTGGTAAACAGATTAAGAAGTCAGACAGAGCTGGATTTCAGCTCTCAGATTACTCAGCGCACATAAACCTTGATCTGAATGTTCTCAGTCTGATCATGTGTGTAAACAGCGCTGTCCCTCTTACATCCATTTAAAGGTAATTAACTTTATTATAATTAGTTTTATAGAGTTTAAGCTACACTTTTGGAGTGATGCTGGTTGAGGAAATGAAGAATTTGAATATCCTTCATCTTCTCCATGATGGTAGAAAACCCAAACAGAGACGTTTGAGGATGCTTGCAGATAAAATTGATGTTTTACAATCAACCTGCCAATCAACCAATAAATCAAACAACCAATTGATCGGTCGATCGATTGATCAAACAACCAATTGGTCGATCACTCAAACAACGAATCAATCAGTTAAACAGCCAATCAACCTGTAAGTCAAATAACAAATCAATCAATAAATCAATCAGTCAATGCTTGTTCCAAGAACGTTGGGCGTTCCTCAGTGAGGTTCAGGACACAGTAAGATGGTCAACTTAATAAAACAATATTTACCAGTAAAGTGAGTCTTTATAAACAGCAGCAGAAGAAAGTTTAGATATGTCACACGCTTCTTCTTCTGTGTATTTTTTGGCTGATTATTAAAACAGAAATCTGATTACTGTCCTGACTTTGTAGACTCTGAGCTTAGAATGATCTGATGACCCAAGTGCAGGTGAGAGAATATCAGACAGAATCAGATTTTCTGCAGTTATCAGATGATTAAGGGCATGTAAACACACTCAGTGAGAGAATATACAACGTAAGGACAAATACTATTACTGAATAAAACTCTTCACTGGTGCTTTTAGTCATGTTAATGAGGCATTTATGTCAAATTTCCATGTGCAGTTTAATTCACCAATAAGCAGAATTGAAGGTTGTGGTGTTTAGAATAAATCATTTAAATAAGATTATTGAGACTTAAGAAGAATATTAAACTCATACAACACTATCAGATTTTGCTGTATTTTTTTTGGGCGGGTGCTTTATACCCCTCTAGCCCACACCTGGCATTAAACATGGTACCAACAGGTCCATGTTTAATCTTAATCTATTGACAGTACTTCTTTATAGGGATTAGACAAGCTGTGTACATCTGTGTCAGCTGAATGCAGTCATTAAAAGGGGCGTCCATAAACTTTTGGACACATAGTGTCTTGCAAGCTGAACCCCAGTCTGCTACCTCAGGTATGTTCTGGAGGTATCCCAGCCTGTCCGACTGACTGCTGTGTGTTTCCTCCTCCTAGTTCTAAGAAAGAGATTGGCAGCCATCTTCAGCGCCTGCATCCTGTCCAAGCGCTGTCCAAGTGACTGTCATCACCAAAACAAGAAGGTAAACAGGTATTTTTAATAAACTTTTATTTGTAATGGTACTAAAAGCCAGAGTGCTTTCAGGATGCTGAGACTGTGAGTAGACCAGCAGCCCAATAATCTGCTTATGAGACCTTATCTGACTTGTAAGATGATTGTTTATTTGACAGATGTGTGTTTCTGAGTGTGTTATGATTTCCTGCAGGCTGTGTGGGTGTATGCGACCAACCTGTTCTTCAGCGCTTTGTCCATTTTTCATCTGATATACCTGGGCTCTCTCTTTGACCTAGATGCTGAGGATGAGAAGGTTCTGTTTCATGGTTCTCTTAACATTGAGTGTGTTTTCATGCACTTAATAATCAGATCATATTAAGATTTCTGCAGTTATCTGATGATTCAGGTGGTAAACAGCACACTGATTGCTTAGATTAGATTATAGCCTAGAAATCAGACACAGAGCTGGATTTGACCTCAGTAATCAGATTTCTCAGCACATGTAAACCCTTACTCTGATCTGAATGTTCAGTCTAATTGCGACATCAGACATCAACAACTACAGCCATGCTAAAGCCCTGTATGTTTGAGGAAATGAAGAGTTTGAATGTTATTCATCTTCTAGATTGTGGTAAAACCAAATTAAGACATTTTAAGAAGTTCAGAGATAAAATTAATCTAATTAATGAAGTGCATGTAAACACACTCGGCAATTGGCATTGATTTAGAATTAATAATAATATGAGGTTGGCAGGAACACAGTGGTAAGGTGTTTCATAGTTTGGGGGCCATGATCTGCCCCCAGCAGTGACCAGTCTGACTCTCAACACAGACAGAAGAGCTCAGTGTCTGAGCAGGGCTGTACGGGTGCAAGTATCACTAAATATTAAAGTGAACATGCACAGTCATTGATCAGAGGAAATTGAAACACACACACTAAGGGGGCACTCTGTGTGTCCCAGGAGCAGTTGGGGGTTACGTCACTCAAGGGCACTTCACTTGTGTCCTTCCAGGGAATCAACCTTCCGGTCACAAGATCCAAGTCCCTAACTACCAGGTCACGACTGCCCTCAAAGCTGATGCACACCCCGTCTGATGGGAGTTTGGGTCACGTAAAGACTTTAAGATCAGCACTAGGAGTTTACACTGAATAACGCACTGGACTATTCAAGTTTTTTTAATGCATTAGAAGAAAAAACAAGTCATTTATAAATACAGCAAAAATATACAACACATACCAAACTATTAGAAAGTTCATTTGTGTTCAAAACTTTAATTGAAAACTGTAAACAGTCATATATATATATATATATATATATATATATATATATATATATATATATTTGGAGTTTGAGTAAATTAATATTCAAACAGCTTCCATGTTAAAATTAAAGAGCTTGAAATGCATCACTTTATGTGTAATGAATGTTAAATACATTACATTTTTAATTCAATTTTTAACACAAATGAACTTTTTCATGATATTAGCATTTTTGGATGTGCGTTAATGCCCTTTTTGTTTCGTCTTCCAGGGTTACATGGCTAGTCACACCATTCAGAAATGGTCTGAACTGAACTGGGCCAGTCACTGGGTGATGTTAGGCTGTTGGATTTTCTACTTGCTCATTTAAGGATGTGTGTGAAGATGTGATTTGAGCCTGAGGACTTTTCTCACACTCCCAGCAGACTCCATCAGAGCTCAGAGCAGCAGAGATGCCTTCAGCTCCACTGTTTCTGATTCCATGTTTTATATACTGACACTGTCAGATTATTTACATTTACTTTCTTCATGTGCTGTCTGTTATAGATCTGAGATATGTAAGAGAAAGTGGTGAAAAAGCCTTACACGTTTTTGTTACTAGTTTTGTCACTTTTTATACATTACCAAAATAGTTTACATCTGTGTAAAGATATTTATTGTTTTCTAATAAAGTCTGATATACAGGTCATCGGTTGATGTGTTGATGTACTTGATTAAACACGTTGATGGCTTAGCAAGTCTCACAGAGATCTCGCACTGTCACCCCAAACACCTCAAATCTCACACACAAAAATCACTAATAAGTCATATAATTAAATTTATTTTGACCATATTTTACTTTAGTAAAATAAAAACTGAAACCTAAGTGTCCTGTGTCAGAAACTAGCAGAATACATTACCTACCAAAACTACATACTACCTACTAAAACTACAGACTACCTACCTAAACTACACATTATCTAAACTACATACTACGTACAAAAACAATTACCTGAACTACATACTACCTACCAAAATTGCACATTACCTAAACTACACACTACCTACTACTACAATACGTAGTTTAGGTATTGTAAAGTTTTAATAGGCAGTATGTAGTTTAGGTAATATGTAGTCTTGGTGGTTAGTATGTACTTCAGGTAGGGTAATGTGTTAGCTTCTGACAGGACTTTGGGCTCTCGTTAAATCTCGTGTGCAGATGTGAAATCTCGCGATTGCTCCTCCCTGTCCTCACTACGTAATGTGCCGTGCTGCTTATGGCGGCGCTGGTGACAGTGCTGAAAGCTGTTGGGGTGAGTTTTTCCTCTTCTCTCTGTGTGTGTTACATGTGTTAAAGACTATATCACGGACACAGAGGTCAGTATGTTGTAGACATGTTGATGTGCGCTCCTGTGCTGCGGTATTAATGTTGCTTTAGTCCGGCAGGACAGGCTGGGTGGGGGCCGCTGTGTGTCTGCGCAGCTAGCGCGTTAGCATGTTGGCATTAGCAGCTCTAAGTCAGCAACAGACCGTAAGATATAGGCTTAACCATTCCCAGTCTAGCTTTAAAACGTGTAAAATACGTGTTTTAAACGGTGTTGAGTCTGAAATCCTCTTAATCTCGATGGTATGAGGAGATGCGCCGGTGTTTCTCTCACAGCGTGGCCTGATGCTAAGGTAGCCCCGTTAGCCGCTGCGGTGTGCTTATGACTTTCGCCTTTTCTTTGTTGTCCGACATCTTAAGCTTGGCTGACAAAGTGAATTTTAACCCTTTAGAGCACAAACACACACTTCTCACAGTGTTTATTTCACGTGCAGCAGACAAGATAGCAGAGCCGACCGAACAAAGCTCCAGTTAGCTTATTCTTACTCTTATTGTAATTATCTGCTCCACCTTAAAATATGCAGCTGTTATACTGACGCGCGCTGTGAAGTTTACAGCTAAACTCGATGTAAGAGCCGTGTTATTTAAGGTGGAACGGAGAGTTCCAGCTAGACGTTTCTTTATAACCTCTCATTAATAAATGTGTGGGGAGGTGTAGTAGGAGAACTAAACTAGGGGTATCATGATACCAGGAAGTGAAGCATCACAATGCTCAACAATCTGACTATAATCTAAAAACTCATCAAATCCATACAGAACTCTTCAGCTATAAACAAAATACAACAAAATAGTGTTAAATTAGTGCAGTTTTTTGTTTTAGGAAATATTGAAACATTTAAGTATTCTGTTCATCAAACGAAGATATAATTCTGAAGGTAGAGGGTTCACAGTTTCAGAAACAAATTCCCCATGGTCAGTTATTGTTTTTCTTGCTCTCATATCTTTGTTTTTGTTTTAGTTTCATGAGACCTTGCTTAACTAAATTTTTGCTTGTGATAAATGTGTTCTCTGTAGTCATGTTTGCTGTTTCTTGTTCAGATTTGGCTAACGAACATACAGATACAAATCCAAAATACAATTATCCTCTGATGGAATGTATTCAAATTAGATGTACATTTATATAATGTTTTCAGGTTTAAAGTCTATATTTATAATGTCTAAACTGATCCCATTTTCTATTTCATTGCATTCTAGCATTGGGTTAATTGTTTTAACTACAGGTCTTGCTGGTAAAGGCCTTTTATCTTAATACATTTTCTTCTCAGACTAATAAAGTGTGAACACCTCCATACTTAATCATTTAGGGTTGTCACTATACCAGAATGTGGACTTAAATGGTGATGCCAAGTGTAACGTCAGGTACTCAATACCAAACCAGACACATTTCTACATTTTTACACTATCATCTTTTCTTTTTGTTCTACATGTAATCTCTGTAATCCATACACAACTATACAGCTGTCAACTAAAACATGGCAACATATGCTGTATTTTAAAATATGAAATAGTGCAACAGTGCTAATGTTTTGGAATTAATGTTGGAGTATAGAATAGAGTATTGATTAAAAAGTTTTGAGACTACGCAGCTCTAAATCATGTTTCTACAAATATTTTATAGTAGTTTCCAGTTCATATTTAAAGTAATTGTAGGTAAATAAGACATCAGATTGCAAATTGCATTCATAAATTTCTCCAGTCCATCCAGCTTTCTTGTCTACACTCGAAAGACAATCATGTTGACAATAAGCAGTTTAAAGTTGAAGCTCTCAGGTCTCTGTTGTCTTTGTTTATATGTAAATTCTCTTTTTTGATACCTCTGTTTTAGCCCTTATTGCCACAGATTTTATTCTGCTTTGTAATACGTTTCTCTGGAGGTGGGATGTTTGTTTCTGAAGCCTCAGCATACTGTAACTGTACAGCTCATGCTTTTCAACTGTGACGCAGACAAAAACAGCGTGACCATGACCGCCCACCGCCGTCATCCACAGCCTAAAAGCACGCGCTGTTCACTTCCAGTGTAGTAAAACCTGAGTGGATAAACAGCCTCTCTGTAACGGTGTCCGAGTCTGAGGAGCAGTCTCTGTACTTAGTGACTTATGCTTTCTCAGAAACCACTGGACTTGGCTTGAGGTGCAGTGTGCTTTAAAAGGACAATGTCATTTGACAATAAGGGTCATGTCAGGGTTTAAGACTAAACGGATGACCTGATTGTCCGAGAGAGATTTAAGTACTAACCAGACTTGGAGAAAATCTTCCAGGCCTTTATTTATAGTAAGATTGATTATTGTAATGACGTAAAAAAGACAATTAAACCACTTCAGCTTATTCAAAACACAGCTGACACAGTTCACACACACTACTTAAATCCTTACATTGCATGTTAATCTTCTTTTACCGGTTTGTAAGTCACTAAATAGTGTACAACCCAGCCAATTAAAGCTGCCGCTATTGACTATTTTTCTATTGATTAATGTGTTGACTGTTATCCATTAATCAGTTAATTGAAATAATTAATTTTCCTCTAAAAATTAAAAAAATAACATTTAATTATAAAATAAACTGATTGATTTTTAAGCTTTTTTCTGGACGTTTGAGTATGTTTGTTTACTTTCAGACTCGTAGTGATTAATCAGTACTTTTTCACCAGTAATTATTCTTTTTAACAAACTTTCACCTTCCTTACATTATCGCTACACATTAATTTGCAGATGTCCAAATGCATCTTCAGCCGCTCATTGCCTTCTGCTCTTCTTTTGTGCAAATCATTAGTGCGGTGGCCATTTTTTGTTGCGCTGCAGTCATAAAAGAACTGACATTACATTGTCAAACCTGCACAGCAGTTATGGAGACAGACACCTAAGTTTTAAAATAACTACAGTACAGATCACCCTCATCCAAACAACCTTCATATTTTGTCACTTTGAAGTACTCCAATAAATAACTGTCAAAACTTGAAAAATCGCTACTGCGGCTATCATTTTTAAGACACCTCCTGAACAGTTCAACAGAATTGCTGAAATATTTGGCTGAACATGGTTTTAAATTTACATAAATGATAACATTAGTAACTACACTATTTTCAAAATAAGTCTTATAGTTAGTCAAGAATGAATGTCTGTATTTTAATTGCCAAAACAACTCATTAGGTTTAATAACATGAGTTTAATTGATTCTTTTATTTGTATATAATATAAAAGACAATAATATGAAGATGCATGTTACATTATTATAAATATTTAATTAATTGATAAATGTCTAAAATGAATGATGTAAGTCACATGGATGTTTTGTGGGTTTAATGTGAATGTCACTGGCTACAGACACTGAAACACTGAACATTTCTTCTGGTAAGTGTGAGATGATCCCTAACACTGCAGCCGCAGCAGCGCAAAACACAAAGCTAAGCAGCTGCATTCTGGCTTCATAATAAGTGCAGTTTAGTAAAGGTTGTGCTTGTAGTTTGTCTTCCATTTCACCACCAAACTGTGCTGGTGAATCTGTGTTTTATTGGTGAGGAAAAGCACAATTGTGAATGTTAAACCAACATTAAACTAACGTTACTGCAGTAAACTTACGCTATGGGTCACTTCTACAGCCAGGAACTAGAAAAAGGTAATGGTGTAATTAAAAACATCACTGTTTGGTAGTGCTGGGCGATAAAAATGATCTCGATTTGTTTCATGATGATTTTTCCCTCGATGACTGAGCCTGATTCAGTGTGATCAAACCGACCCTCTTTAACATCTGATAAGACTTGACCTGAACAAGTTCACTGAGCCTGTTGTTGGCAGTGCGTCTGTGCTAAGCGGATTGTCAGTACAGTTGTTGCACATTAGCTCTAGGTTGGGATAGTGTTCCATAAATAAACATCTAACTGGAAGTATGTGCAGAGACTTGTTGATCCACAGGACGTTTGGTCAGCTGCTCTTGTTGCGTGTGTATGGGGCAGCTGAGGAAATTATATTTTTAGACGCGTGATATTGTGGGTAAAGAACTTGGAGGGTCCGTCAGACAAAGGAGACCAAATCAATGGTGTTGCGTGATGTTAGAAAGCTACATTTAGACAGCACGCTGTTCTGAAATTTGTCATTTGACCCTAATTTTGCTTTTAGGAATGTAAAGTGCTTTTAGTATATTGGATTCCTTAATGCCATTATTGTAAATGTAGAAAACTTGGATAGATAAGGCCTATTTTTATTTGTATGCATTATAATGTATTAGCCTATAGGAAGCCAGACCCAGTTCTCTGTAAAGGAAAATTATTAGGGACCAAATGGAGTTCTTTTTAGAAAAGCTCCCTGCTAGTCTGAGATCTGTACTGTTACGTGTTACATTACCAAAAGTCTAATATTACACGTTACGTATACAGTGGAAGCTCTGTTATCATTTGCCTTGGTTATCTGCGATTTTTCGAGGAAATTTTGTCCCAGTTATAGTTTATCTGATTGTTTTTGGTAACTGTGCTCATGTGTTGAGCCGCTAATTTCATGAAACAAATATCCAGCCACCAGTTTGTCATTCAATCTGGTTTTGTTTGTCGTTTAACGCTGAAAACGAGCCAAAACGTCACACTATCGCAATGACTCATTGATACCGCCTCAAAACAGGTGTGAAAACGTGTACAAAACAAAGGCACTGGCACACTCTAAAACGGAACGTAAACCCAAAAGAGTGATGTTAAATGTTCGTTTATCCACGTATTCTCATTGTTTTTTGTATGTAAAACTATAGTTATTCTATTATAATAGAAATATTGCTTATCATTCATTTCAGTTATCACCAGGCAGTTTAGAACATATTAATGACCAAAATCCACTGTATGTAATTGACGAAGGTCCGTATTGTTACAAATGTTACATTGTCAAAAATTTCAGAGATGCAAGGTTTTGTTTCTGACGGTGACCGTGTTCTTGTGCCATAGTGTTAAACTGGTACAACTAGGACTGAGGCTGGTGTTTAATTTCTCTTCTTTCTTTTTTTTTTTCTCTTAACAGTATGAAGTGAAAAAGAACTGATTTTTGTACCATCTGAAACTCCTACTTCAAGTTCAGATCACTCAGAAGAAACAAATCAAGGACAAACGAAGAACATCCCCTGAAAACGACCCAATAGTGCAACAACTCAGAAGAAAAGACGAGACGGAGCTTCACTCTTACGAAAACAGCAGAGTTAAAACCGTAACAACCAAACAAAGCAACCAAAGACCTTCGTAACGGAACGACTAGACCGAAGCAACCGACCAGCAACATTAACAGCAAAGACGATATCTGATCTGAGACAAGAAGTTTGTGCCTACTCAACAGCTTTGACAAAGCACACGTCCCAACGCTGCTCCAAGCCCTACTCATCCTCCCCGCACCTCTAACTCCACTGGGGTGCGGCGAGGGCTGCTGTCTGCTAGTTTAACTTTTTTTCTCGGTTACCTCCTGCATCCCTTGTTTACTTTATTCTCCACTCATCTTGTTCAGAGCAGTGTTTCCATACCTGCGTTTGCCTTTCTTTCTTTAGTCCCCCCTTTTTTTATTATTCACTTTTTTTAAATTAGTGCCAGAAATCTGAAGTAAGCGTGTGTGCGTGCTTGAGAACAAAAAATCTTAAACATTGGTTCAGTGTTTGACTGTCTAAGTGAAAACGACGTTCCACAACATCTAAGCAAGGTAGGTACTTCCTTTGTTTCTTCTTTATCTCTTTTCTCTTTTTAACCATTTGTTTTAGCAGCAGTAACTGCACAAGCACACTCAAAAGCAAATACCTTCTGCAGTTTACGTTTAAGGCATTTAGCAGATGCTCTTATCCAGAGTGAATTTTCTGTTTACTCAGGAAGAATTCCTAGCTAGTTATTATAGGACAGAATCCAGAAGGTGCATCAAGCTTAGATGCTGCCAAATAAAAAAGTCAGTGTAGATGTCTAGATACAGAACACTCGGCCTGAATGTCAAATCAAGAAAGGCACGAGTACTCTCTTAAAAATAATTTTTTTGAAGACTCAGTTCTGACACCATTTAGGTCAGAGGTCACCAACAGGCGGACCGCGGTCCGGATCCGGACCCGAATGCCGTCCTGTCTGGACCCAATCTCATTCCTGATTAACTCGGCTTATTTCTATTCTAATGGGTGCAAATCATCCAACCATTACGGTAAAACAGCAGAATGCCACAAGTGGTGCAATAGAGCCAATCAAATCCGCCCATCTGCTCACATGCGGAAGACAATATGCACAGCCACTGGCTTTGGTCCGAGTGAGACACATACGCATGGGACAGCAGAGAGAACAGAAAGGAAGATAAGGAGAACAAAAAGTAGTATGGCATGCTCAAAAATAAGAGAAGATGGACACAGAAAATAGGACTTTTAAATCGGAATGAACTGATAAGTACTTGTTCGTTCTACCAGACGGCAGGACGAAACCTATGTCTCATTTGTTCAGAGACTGTCACCATCGTCAAAAGCAGTAATATCAAGCGCAACACGTTTTGTAAGACAAGTACTTTATTTTAGATTTATGTTGAGAAGTGTTATTATAGGTGAAATACGTTTAAAAGAAAAGCACTTTATTTTGATTTCACTGCAAACCAAATTAAAAACTAAAGATATTTTAATTTAATTTGAATCCCATAACAGTATTTTAAAATGCTAAAAGTGCCATCTTTTTGTATAATTGCTGTTTTGCTAAAAATAAAATAAAATTTGATGTTCCGGACCCTAGCTTGTGGTACATTTTTAAATTTGGACCTCGGTTAATTTTAGTTGTTGACCCCTGATTTAGGTGTTTTAATTGGAACAGGTGTGCAATAAAGGCCCTGTTCACACCTGCAATTAACGTGTGCTGGGTGATCATTCATAAGTAACCAGTACAAGTGTGAACAGGGTACAGTGAGGACGCGTTGTAATCCGATCACTCAAACCACTTTCAGAGATGTATATGGCCACATTATATTTGTAGTGTGAATGTCAACGTGTCTCAGTGCATCTCTAACGACACCTGCAACAACCGCGACACTATTGCACTGCTGAAAGAGGAGCAAGACTCAAAAGCCAATGGAGGATGATGGCATTAATATGCACAATGCCCCTCCTTCAGAGGAAATGATGTACTACATCCAATCAAAAGCAATCACAGGAGGCACATTTAAAATGTCAGGTGTGAATGTCTGTCATTTAAAGTCAGGTCACCTGTTGACTTAATTAATTCAGGTGTGTGCGGGGCCAACGAAAGTATTCCTTAAATAATTACCTTAATATGGCAAAAGAAGAAAATTCATCTGATGGTACATGCCTATTGAGTTACACGATCTTGGTGGAAGCTCATTGTCTTCCTAGATTGCTAGTTGGCCTAATTAGTCCTGAATCTGCTGAATTAATTCTAACCTGGACTCCAGTCATTTAACTTGTTATACCCCAGAGGTGAGAACCTGATTGGCTGGCAGGTGTTTATAAGTTCTGTATAATGGGACACCTGTGGTGTAAATCCAGTAAAAGTTTAGTCACCGTTCTGAATAAATCTTTGAATGTTAATCATAACGACCAGCACTGCAGTGACACTGATGTGGTGGTGGTGTGTTAGAGCTGCTGGAAATTATCCCTGTCTACTCTGTTAGATGTAAAGTCAGAGACAGCAGCTCAGCACAATGTGTTGGTCCTCTAGTCCTGATGCTCTTGGCTGGTTGGTGCAAGTGCATTTTCACTCCAGTAGTGACTGAGGTCATCAGTGACACCACCACGTGACACCAACACTGGACATGTTCCAAACTTTAAACAAGGGAAGTTTTGAGTATAGATATTAATATTCGTGAGAAACATTCTATACAACCAAATATTTGGGATTAATGGACTGTCTGTCCTGCTGTATCTGTACTTTTGTACTCAAATATTTGACAAAGTTGGAAGTCTGTGTCCTCCTGAGTGTTGAAAGGAAAGCATTCAAATTAAAAGTAGTCTGTTAGCGAATCTGAAAGGGACCCAAATTTATGCCCAAATGTGTTTGTAGTCTCAGCATTTTGTACATTTGGTAGCAAATGCACTTGTAAAGTGTTATTAAAGCATAATAACCTAAACCCAGTTCTTCTTAATGGAAGATTATTAGGAATAAAAACAGACCACATTTCTGATTTTTTTGTTTTTTTTATTTAAAAAAAATTGTATCAAAGATCAGTAATGTTATATGTTGGACGTTAATAATTCTAATAGTCTAACATTATTATTTAAATTTTAATTCTCCAGTCCGCCGGGTGGTGATGTTCAGAGAGTTTAACCTAATTTTATAAGAAATTATGTTTGTAGTATCTAAATTGGTACATTTGAAAGATCATTTACTGCTGCTGTAAAATTCTTCCCAGAAGGCTCCTGTTACATAGCTGATGTTCGGTAAAGGTACATATGTTACTTTGGGGTGTTTATGGTAAATATATGCCCAAATCTGCTTGACTTTGTTTTGAGTAATAGTACAGATTTGCCTTTTTATTTGTGTTTCCACAACACCGCTGGTTTAGCTTAAAAAATCATTTTTCGGCTTTGCTTTAGACCTGAACTGTGCCAGCTGTATAAAAATTAGACCTTGTAGGAGCATTACATGAACAAATTCATAGCCATGTGACTCCGTCCATGGTATTCAGTTTGTTCCTGTTCACACATGGTGTGAACATGTCCTGAGTGATCTGATCATAAGTGTCCAACACAGTACAAGTGTGAATGAGGTACAGCATGTCTCAAGGACGTGTTCTGATCTGATCACTCAAACCCCCTTTTGAGGTGCTCAGAGACACATACCACCGCATTATTTTTGTAATGTGAATGCCAATGCATGTCCCAACAGGAGTTAGTACTGTTTAGTAGACTGTCTACCCGTCTCCTATTCATTCATAATTTGGGTGAACAGGAAAAGTGATACTGGACCATCAGTCAGAATTTTATTTATATAGCAGACAAAATTAATGTATTTTTTCTATTAGGTCGGCACCCGCACTGGACAATTTTAAAACTCAACTAAAATGTATTTATATGCATTGGCATTTAAATCAAATTGAGATCTTAGTACCAAGGAGGAGGATATTTCTTTTCTATTCTTTGATTTTGCTTTCCTTTTCTTTTTATCTTTTTTTTCTATTATCTACTTTGTTTTAAATTTTCTTGTAGTTTTTATGCTTATATATTTTGTTTTAAATTTTCTTGTTTTATGCTCTAAAATGTGCAGCACTTTGGTCAACGATTGTTGTTTTATAAATAAACGTGCTATATAAATAAATTTTGCCTTGCCTATTTTCAAACAAAACAAATTGATATTCAAAGTTCTTTACACGTGATTGACTGCAAGATGGGTAATAACTATATAAACAATAACATAAGCAATATAAAATAAAGGCATATGTTAAATGAAATTTTAAAATGTAACTGTAATAAAAATAAAATGTCACTAACAGAATACGAAAGTAAGTAAAAATACAAAAAATTCAAAAAGAAAACTATTAAATAGCAATAAAAGGAAAATTATACATATAAATAATTATATAAATTATAAATATATTTATATTTTATATATATTTATATAAATTTATCCTATCAAAGATCGGAATCGGGCCGATCACTGCATTTTTTAACTGATCGGTATCGGCTTTTCTGAACACAAACCTAAGCCCGATCTTTGTCGTAAACAAAGGAGTCGTAAAATGAGAGCAAAGCTTGTATCAGAACGTGATTATAATGTCTGCTGTGTGGACTTACCTCAAATTAGTACCTCGTCAGCGTTCTTCTCT
The DNA here is from genome assembly GCA_036984385.1 of Crenuchus spilurus. Classification (NCBI taxonomy): domain Eukaryota; kingdom Metazoa; phylum Chordata; class Actinopteri; order Characiformes; family Crenuchidae; genus Crenuchus; species Crenuchus spilurus. Next base: position 34,250 of record BRDA01012628.1, on the reverse strand, counting down.
CTCACACTCACACACACTCACGTAAGGTACGTATTAAAAGAATGTAAAGATAAAAAAAAAAGTTACAATTGCAGCAGCGAGAAAACCCGCCGTGCACTTGAGTCTCACTCGCCTCCTCAGTAAAAGCGCAGCCGCTGGCTCACGTACGCCCCCCTTCAGTGCGGAGGAGTACTGCCCTGCCTCACGCTGTGCCTTTTCACTGCGGTTTTATGTCCCATCAGCAAAACTAAATATGTCACTAACAAACATTAAACATAAATGGTTAAAGACATTAGCCAGGGTATAAATCAGGGTATATAAACGTATATGCAAACATTATATTTGCGATATGCAGCGATACGGCAACAGGCACGCGCCAATTGCATGTATCAACCCAGTTTGTGATGGATTGCGCATTCAGAGGCTCGGCCCGGCGCTACCGCACCTCGCGTTTCTCCCTTGTATTTGAGCAGGAAATATGCAATTTCAGCAATTTTGACTATAAAAAAAGTTCGAAATTAGTCACACAAAGATCAGTGGACAAATATTAACATAAAGTTTGTGTTATTTTTTTTCTTGTCATGGTGAGGCTCAAACCTCACCACGTGAGTCGCAGCGGTCGCACGTCCCTGATTTAATACTACAAATTTAATATGGCACCTAAAAATAAACATTTAACAGAATACAGTGAGTTCGTTCAGACAGTTCAGTTAAAGGCTGTACCTAAGTAATCTACACTATCAGAAAGTTTTAAAAGTTCTCTCGAGACAGCGCTCTGGCCAAGAAGATCACAGAGAGGGTCACTGAATTCATTGCTTTGGGTGACCAGCCGATCGCTGTGGTAGAGAATACAGGTTTTCGGCGTCTTTTAGAGCTTTTGGAAACACTTAATAGTTTGGAAGCTGGCAGTTTTTTCCCCTAAAGCATTGCCGTTGTTAAATACAAACATTGGATGAATTTTATTAACTATAATGTAATGTGTGCACTGTGTGAATAGTATTATCTAGTTCTTATCTAGAAAATGGAAGTATCGGTTTGAGACTCGGTATCGGGAGTCACTAAAAAATTAATGGATCGGATCGGGAACAGAAAAAACGTGATCAGGACATCCCTAATAAATATAAATAAAAATGAAAGATTGAAACTAAAGCCATACATTTTTTATAAACATAAAAGCCAGACTAAGTTCTTAATTTGAATTTAAATGTCAATATTTTTAGCTGTTCTCAGCTTTACTTGGATGACTGTTCCAGCATTTTGAAGATTGGTGGCTAAAATCTAAGTTTTTGTCCTGTTTTAAGGAACAAATAAAAGAGGTGCAGGAGGATCTGAAAAACCTTCCTGGTCATAAACTGAAAACATTAGAGATTTAGTCTGCAGCAAGATCATGTAGTGCTTTATGAACTAAAATATTTTAAAATCGGCACGGTAGGGGTTTGGGGCGCTGTGTGGCTCAGCAGGCTAAGACGCTGACACTATGATCAGAGTATCGTGAGTTTGAATCCCGGTCGTGCTGTTTGCCATCAACAACCGTGGCCCAAGAGAGCAAAAATTGGCAGTGCTCTCTCTGGGCGGGTAGATGGTGCTCTTTCTCCATCACTCTCACATTGCAATGTCTGCTGGCTCAGGCATCTACTGATTGGTCAATTCGAAGCTGGGTATCCTGCACTTTCCTCCTAGCACATTAGGCTCTGCAGTGACTCTATCGGCAGTACAGTGGTAACCTTACTTAGGAGTTTAATCTGTGCAGGAGCCGAGCTCGTTAGCTGGTTTGCTTGTTGGCTGGATGCATTTTCTTTATAAGAATACATGTAAAACTGATTAATCCGTATCAGCCGGCCAATATACCGTATACTTTAATATGCTAAATAATGTGTTTATATGTTTTTTTTTTTTAAAATAAACGAGACGACGAAGGCACTCGTGTAGGCTGGCCGCTAAGGAGAGGGAGACCGACTGTGCTCGTGTAGGCTGGGCGGCTAAGGAGGACAGGAGGACGGGCGTATGTGTATGGCATGGTTACACTTGTCATATGAAAAGTAAAAATAAAATGTATCTAACTTTCTTGTTCACTACCTTTTGCTGTCTTTGCGTCACTTTCACTGGACAGCGGTCAAAGGTAATGACTGACCTCTTCTTCTACCCTAGCATCTAGGGGATGCTACGACTGCAGCGCCCCTAGCGGTTTAATCTGTGCAGGAGCCAAGCTCGTTAGCTGGTTTGCTTGTTAGCTGGATGCATTTTCCCTATAAGAATACATGTAAAACTGATTAATCCGTGTCAGCCGGCCAACATACCGTATACTTTGTTAAATAATGTGTTTATATGGTTTTTTTTTTTTAAATAAACGAGACGACGAAGGCACTCGTGTAGGCTGGCCGCTAAGGAGAGGGAGACCGGCTGTGCTCGTGTAGGCTGGGCGGCTAAGGAGGACAGGAGGATGGGCGTATGTGTATGGCATGGTTACACATCATATGAAAAGTAAAAATAAAATTTATCTAACTTTCTTGTTCACTACCTTTTGCTGTCTTTGCGTCACTTTCACTGGACAGCGGTCAAAGGTAATGACTGACCTCTTCTTCTACCCTAGCATCTAGGGGATGCTACGACTGCAGTGCCCCTAGCGGTGGGCATACTGGAACTAATTTAGGCTTCTCGTTACTTAAAATTTTACTTGTTACCTGGAACAAAAATATTCGACTCGTTACCTGGAATACTCGTTAGTAGGGATGCTCGTAAGTACGGTTACCACTGTAGTTTGAAAAGAGGTGGTGGCTGCATCACACGCAACAGAGGAGGCTTGTGCTTGACTTCAACCTCCTGGAGTCGGGGCCATTGTACAGTAATGAGATTTAACTGGCTACTACTACATTGGGAAGGAGAGATAATTGGCAAAAAAACAGGTAGCCATTTTAACCACTTTAAAACAGGTGTATGTGATGATGCGAGACGTTTGATCTCAGTCGGGGAGACACCAGGTCTGAACAGGAGGGTAAAGGAAAAAGCTGTATACAAACTTTCCAGAACTGTGTTTGACACATGATCATGGGCTCTTTTGGGTTAAAATGACTATTTTACTCAGTCCTACCTTTTGCATTACACATTTGGCTTGCCTGTAGCGTTCTTGTCTCAATACAAACCTTAAAATCCATGGCCCTGTTTATTTTTATTTATTTTTACCTCAATTGTGCAGCTTTGCTCACTGGCTGTTCTTGTTGCTTTTTCTCCCCCCCTCCCGTTTTTTCCTTTAAGTTTCAACCCACCACCCCTTTCTGTCCCTCTCTTCACCTTTGCAGAAATCCAGAGGTGTGTCAGCTTGAATAAACAAAAATAAGTAAAAAAAAAACTCGCAGAAAGAGGGGGAACGGTACCTGGAAGAATAAAGCTGTAGCTCAGGTGGTAAATTTGGCCAGGGTTTGTGAGGGAAAATAATGGGCAGTCCCTGGAAAGGCTTTGTAGAGTTTACCTTGCCTGCGTCGCCTCCTGCTGCGTTTGTTAGCGCTGACCTGAGCAGCACCTCCCCTGTTGGGCTCAGCCTGTCTCCGTACGGCCGATCCGTAAGTGCCACCCGTCTGACTCACCCCACCGTCCTTTTTCCTTGTCTCCTCTCTTTCCCTCCAACCCAAGCTCGCCCTTCCATCCAACACCCCTCCCCCCGCACTGTCCGGTTTAACCTTTCCATAACCCCCCCCCACCCAGTCACCGGGCTCAGAGACTAGCTTCGGCTCAGAGACGGTCAGAGAGGTGGCAGGCAAGGCCAGGGACACTGTTTGGAGGAGTTTTAAAAAGTGAAAAGCAGTCAGAGCTGGTCAGTGATAGTTCAGTGTTTATTTTTATTTTTTTAAGGGCAGCCTGTTTTTTCTATGACCACATTACTCTTTTCCATTTTCCACTGCCAGGTCCACAGTGTGATGAAATTAGACTGATTTGGATAAAACAACTGTATGAAAGGTCCTGGCAGTGGAAAAGCTTGCTCTAAGTCAATTAACCCTTTAACGTCCTCATCAAGATAGAAGTAATGATTTTTTTTTTTATTTTTACTGTTAGGTGTCTGTATATACAGTCAGGGATTTTTATTTTATATACATCTCTACCAAATGGTTGAGATGATTTTATGGTAAAATCACAGCACAGACCACAAAGCTTTGCTGGTGTAGCCAAACATACCTCTACCAATTGGTAGAGATGGTACTATGAAGTTTAACACCTACAAATAAGATATTTGCTGAATCACATGTGCTCTACCAAACAGTCCAGCAGATCGTTAAAGGGTTAATTTTTGCTTTGTCAAATTTCCCGAGGGCCATAATGCATTTCAGGGTTTGCCCCCGAGTGACCCGGGTGGTCGAGGCTGGTCAATCTGTGCCCTTTTCATGTAACCAACCATTTGCCATTGCTGCCTTTTGTAGTGCTGCCTCATTAGGCTGTCTTCTAGTTGATTAGTGATTCTTAAACCGTTCTCCATGAGATTGTTGATGAGACCAGATAACTTATGTTTCCTGGCGCCGTCACTCTGCTATCATGATGCGTTTTGTTATTCTGTCCAGCTTTTCTTTTTCCTGAAGCAGTACATCTCTCAAAGCCATGCATGTGAAATAGGTGTTCATGTTAATCAGGGGTGCTTTTAAATGCTTACGATGCTGGTGTGGCATTGAAACATTTGACTGTCGGTGAGGGAATACAAAAGATTTAGCCCACTGTGGCAAATTTGAGATTCCTTGTTGTTTAACGTGAGTTTACGAGGCTTTGAGTTTAGGTTTGGCATCAGTGATGAGCCGAGTTCTTGTACGGAGTCCCAGAGCACTGCAAAGAGAGTCATATAGTCCAACAGGTTGTGTTTGTAAGTCTTGTGTACAGTCTACTAGAGCTGGGCGATATGGCCAAAAATCTTATCACGATAAATTTTTCTATATTGATCAATCTCGATAATTATTACGATATTACATTTTCTAACACTGTCATAGTTTTAAACATCTTTCTAAAAACATCAGACTAAACACATGAAATGTTACTATTTAATATATTAAAATGTTTACTGCCAGAACATAATATTGTAGCGTCCGGCTGGACGCGTTGAAAGGATGGGCGAGAGAGACGTTTACTGTCGTTGCTTTATTGTTGAAACTTTGTGATTGCTGTCGGCCGCAGCCACTCCAAAATAATAACAGGCTAGAGAGCCAAGCTAACAGGCTAATGCTAGCACTTGGACTAACA
>BRDA01012628.1:9370-23896 GCA_036984385.1 Crenuchus spilurus | reverse complement strand
ATGATTGCAATTATATTTCTGTATGTGATAAAAACATCTGACAAACACACACAAAAACCAGAGGGCAGCAGATCATGTGAAAATATAATATTTGTCATTCTCAAAACTTCTGGCCATGACTGTACAGAATGGGTGGATGTGCAGGTGTCGATCTGTGTGCAGGTGTGGATGTGCTGGACTTAGTTCAGTGAATCAGGGGCCACGAGTGGCTCAGCGGACAAAGGCTCTGCCGCTGATCCGAGGATCGCAAGTTCAAGTCTCGATCGTTCTGCTTGCCATCAACAGCCAGAGCCTCGAGAGGGCAGAATTGGCTGTGCTCTCTCTTTGGGTGAGCAAGATGGCGCACTCTCCCTAGTGCTATAAACTGATTTGGGTGTCTGCCAGGTGATCCATTGGAGCTGGGGATTTGCGCTTTCCTCCGAGTGTGCTAGCTGCCCGGCGAAAATGTATCGCCATTTGGGGGAAGAAAGGGGCTTGACGTCACTGGTATCGGAGGAGGCCTGTACTTGTCTGCCCTTCCCAGGAGAAGTCAGGGACATTGCAAGTGATGAGAGTTGATAAAAGGGGCAGATTAATTGTCCACTAAAACACATTGGGGTGGGGGGATTAGGGGGAATTTTTTTTTTTTTTTTTATAAAGTTGAGTATGTTGGGAGTGTTGATGTGGTTTAGATTGTTTATGCGGAGCGTGATGATTGAGATACAGTACTAACTGTTCAATAGCCTGTTGGCATGGGGGAAAGAAGCTGTCTCAGAACCAGCCGGTTCTGGACTTTATGCTTCTGTACCTTCTGCCACTTGGCAGCTGAGAGAACAGAGAGTAGCTTGGGTGGGTGGAGTCCTGTAGAATCTTTCTAGTTTTTCTCAAGCAGCACCTGGTGTATAAGTCCAGGAGGTTTGGGAGTTGAACCCGAGTGACATGCTTGGCTGTGCGCACCACCCACTGCAGGGCTTTCCACTCCATTGCATTTCAGTTTCCATACTAGCTGGTGATGGAACACATCACCTGTGTAAAAGGTTCTGAGGTTTCAGCTGTTGATTCCAAACCTCTTCAACCATCTAAGGTAGAAGAGATGCTGCTGGGCTTTCTTCACCACCTGCATGGTGCATTGATGGTGATGGAGTGTGCATGCTTTATTGCTTCCTGAAGTCCACTATCAGCTCTTTGGTGGTCTTGACATTGAGAGGTCATTTTCCTGGCACCAGTGTGTCAAGAAGCTGAAATCTCATTAGACTTCTTTTTTGTTGCTGGAGATCAGGCCCACAATCGTCGTTATACACAAATTTGATGATGGAGCCTTCTGGATGTGCAGTCGTGAATGTACAAGGAGTACAAGAAAGGCCTGAGCACACGACCCTGAGAATGACCAGTGTTAAGGGTCAGTGGTAATGAGGTGACGTTGCCCATCTTGACCACCTGACATCAGCCCGTTGGGAAGTTCAGCATCCAGCTGCCCAGGGAGTTGCATAGACAAGATCTCAAAGCTTAATGTCGAGCCTTGAGGGGACGATGTTGTTGAAGGTGGAGCAATAGTCTATCCCCAGATCACCTATTCTAGTGATTGTGTGTATTGAGCTTTGCTTATAGATCTTTTATTGTAGTGATTTAATGGTATTTATTGAGGTCATTTTATGGACTAATATCTCCTTGTGTATCCATGATATTCCTACGCTGCATTAAATGTTCACTAAACATCTAATGTAAAGTTAACGTCTGTAATAGTCTATAAACTCACTGTCGACAACTTGTGGAAGACACCAAAACTGAGCTAACGGTGTCCTACCTCAGACTTCTACCATAGAAGACCAGGAATCTGGTGCAGCAGACTTGATCAGAGTCTCAGAAAGAATAAATTTATTCAGAAATAAAAGTGTGATCCTCAGCAACTGCAAACTTTAGTGTATAAAATGTTCTTCCCAAATTGTCCCCCAGGAGGTGTTCTATCTTACCTACACCCCTGACGATGTGGAGGGTAACATGCATCTCGACACAGGAGACAAAGTCAGTTTCTACATGGACACCAACAAGCAGTAAGTTGTCAGCTTTTGACGCTTATTTCCAGGATCATAAGTTAGAAGTATGCCCTGCCCTGCGCCCAGTTAGGGGGTAGGGGACTAACTGTGATTAAGCGGTTGAATAATGGATGGATAAATTAGAAGAGGAGTCCTGATATGACTGTGTTTGTCTTGCAGCACTGGATCGGTTAGTGCTCGTAACATCGTGTTGGTCAAGAAGAAGCAGATGAGGTGCCAGGGAGTAGTTTGTGCCACTAAGGTAAATGTCCTGAATCATGCACTGGTTTATTTGATTTGTTCTTGGTTTTGCTTCCATAAGCCCAATTTGGACTGGAATACATGTACAGGTTCTTGGGTCATTTTTTTCTTTTATAGAAGCTCCTCTGTGATTTTATTTATGTTCAGGTGCACCCGGTGGCAGACCCTGCATTTCACACCTAGGCCTTCAGTAATGCTCCGTCTGAATCAGTCTACCCCTCAATCTAATTTATGGTTATAAAAACCATTTAATATGCAGAAATACAGTATAAAGAGTCATTGCATCGCAGACAGATAACTCCTGTAGCCTTAATAATTGCCTCTATTGAATAAATAAACCAGGGGTGAACAAGTCTCCTTACTGCAGGTACAGCCGCGACACACATAAAAACACCAATAAACTTGCAATATTATTTAGGAAAATAGCAACATTTTACTCACCAAAGATCAGTTTATTTGTAAACAAAATCCATCCTCCTCTCTTTCCTCAAAAACAGTGCAATTGCCGTTTATCTGATTATCTGTGCGCTTCAGTTCCATCAAGAAGTCCTTTCCATCGAAGCTAATGCTATCCTATCAATGGGTCTGAATACGGTGAAGTTGCTATACACCTGCTAGAGGGCCCTGGTGACACCAACTCAAAATCTGATTGGTTGTAGCAATGTTTCATTGAGACTTTTTTTTGTGTTGAGCCTGCAGAACGTCTTGTGAAGGCCTCTGGCCTCTGTTTCACTTTAACCCTGCCTGGCAGCGAATGATGGCTGAATTGTGATTGGTTAAATGCTTTAATGTGAAAATACATGTCTGCAAATAGCACAATCATCAGAAAAGCTATAAAAGGAAGCGGACAGACCATTTGGAATTATTAAATAAATATTCATGGACAAAATATAATTATCAGTTTGTGATTCGGATATTTTTTAGGCCAGCAGAGAAGGCCTTGCAGACCCATCACCCAGACCCGCTCACCTAATTTAGTCCAGTCCACCAGTGCTGTCGATCTTTTTTTTTTTGGGTAGTATCCGATTGTCTTGCGTTGGAAACTTTTTTGACCTTTGCTACCTGCCGTATTTAGTCTTTTAATGCATTGAACCAATGAAAACATTCACCAATTGCAAACCAACAAATGTTAAAACTTTTGAAGAGTCACCTAATCTACCTGGTCTGGGTGGAAGATCTTCCACTCTGTACTCTACCTGAGCTTTATGTGGAGGATTAAGAAGCTAAAATCCCATAATAAAGATGAGATACTGGCTTATTACACAATAATACAGACTTACTAAAGGAGTGATTATAATTATAGCTACAGGTACAAATTAACCGTGATTAGACATCCAGTTTTGTACAAACTCCCCAGAACTCACCCCGGTAGTCATTTTAATGCTGTCTGGATGCTGGAGTTTCAACAATGAGGAGGCGATGTTAAAACCAGACCCCCCAGATAACCTATAGTTCTTCTTTTACCGCCTCACACTTCATAAAGAAATGTAGAGTGCTTTGAGATGATAAACATGTGCACCTACAGATCTGTGAATCTGTTCTTCCCGTTGTAGGAGGCCTTCGGATTCATTGAGAGAGCAGATGTGGTGAAGGAGATTTTCTTTCACTACAGCGAGTTCAAGGGTGACCTGGAGGCACTGCAGGCTGGAGATGATGTAGAGTTCACCATTAAAGATAGAAATGTAAGTTTTCACACAGGTTGCTGTCACGATATTCTACTTTTTTGAGACTTTCATGGTCTTGTGTAGAACAGACGTGATTCGAGCTGTTCATTGCTGTCTGCTTATAGGGGAAGGAGGTGGCTACCGATGTGCGTCTGCTTCCTCAAGGCACAGTTATTTTTGAGGATATCAGTATTGAACAGTTTGAGGGTACCGTCACCAAGGTTATCCCAAAGGTTCCCACTAAGAATCAGGTAAGCTTCCCTTCCAGTTTGGTCAATTTACTCTCCAGTTATCACTTGTTACAGTTCTAAGGACAGTGAAGGGTAGTTGCTGCTGTCCAAAAGTTTGCCTAGTTCCTGTAGAGAGAACCAATAGAATAGGACTAAACATCAACCTGTTGGCATCATATCTAATGGCAGCTTTAGGTGTATAAAGCCCCCCAGCATTGTGGAACTGTATTCTCAGCTCCATCCAGTACTTTTGGGATGAGTAGGGGACGAGCTGGGATGGTGATCAACATCCTAATCTCACCAACACTGTTGTGCCAATCAAATCTTCCAAATTCTAGTAAAAAGCCTTTCCTGTAGAGTAGAGATAACAAAAGAAAACTCTTAATTTTGGAAACAATGAACGAGCAGGTGTCCAAATACAGTGAGGATGCAGTTCAGTATTTCTAGTTTTGGGATTTCTCTCTCTCTCTCTCTCTCTCTTTCAGAACGATCCACTTCCTGGACGCATTTGTGCCAGGATTAATTTCACTGATAAAGAGCTTCTGTTTGGGGAGAAAGACACGAAGTCCAAAGTGACTCTTCTGGAAGGAGACCACGTCCAGTTCAACATTTCCACTGATCGCAGAGATAAGCTCGAACGAGCTACGAACATCGATATAATGCCTGATACTTTCCATTTCACCAAGGAGGCTCGCGAAATGGTGAGAATGTGGTTGTCCTCTCAACGTTCTTGATTTTGTAACTGAATCTGTGTTTGTATTGTAAGATTAATGCAGAAAATCCTCTGAAGCCTGGTTCACATTATGGGATAATCAGACCAGATTTGAGGCCGATTAGCTCCTGACAATTTTAAAAGATCTCCAAATTTCAAGGTGAAGATGATCCTGTAATATTGGGGCATCTACAATCTAATCTCCAGCAATCTTCTCCCAGTGCAGTCCGGGCTTCTCTGCATTGAGAATTATGAATATTAAACATGTTCAAAATTTAGGCTATGTTCACATTACCAGGCTGAAGTGACTTAAATCTGATTTTTTTTGCCTTAATGTTGCTCAGATCTGATGTTTTCAGGGCTGTGTGGATGTCAAATCCCTTCTTTCCAAATCATATTTGAGTCACTTTCATATGTGGTTCTAGATCAGTTAAATATCCAAGGGGTACGTATGGGTAATGGGTGAGCCAATGTTGGCGTCTCTCGTATACTCTGTAAAAACAGTAAAAGCAGCCAGCTAGCATTTATTCACTTTCACCTGATCATATACAGTCCAGCACCTATTTACTGTCCTCCTGAGCAAAACACCATCACACATCAGCTACTAACACGTCTGTTTTACCAGTTTTACTCAAATCAAGTCAGCTCTCAAATACAGGGTTGCCAGATCCCTCAAAACTCCTACTAATTTCGTAACTAAGTCACACTACACAAACAGAAACTAGCCCAAAATCTAAAGTGACACATACATTTCGGTGAGCTTTAAAACATAAATCTTCATCAAAACTTACTTTCTCATTCAATTCCTTATTCTATTAGTGCAAAAACCCTGCAAACCACCAACTCTGAAGTTTTACCGGCGACTATATCTTTGCAAACCTGGCAACCCTGCACAAATGTGACGTTTTTCTTCATGGTGACGAAGGCGATGTGTAGACACGTATCAATGTGCATGTGAGCCGTTTCAGGGACATATTGGTTCACATTACAGATACAGCTCATTTAAATTTGTGAATGTGAACCGTCAAGATAATTAAATCTGAGCAAAACATCTGATTTGAGCAACGTGGTTGAAATGTGAATGTAATTGGAAAGTGTGTGGGGTTCAGATGGTGTAGTCAGGTGGGATTTTATGACTAACAACGACCAAGGACAGAAAAATCAGTTAAAAATGTGTGCGGTGTCTCAGTTTCAACATTGTTTAGGATTTTTAAGTCCTGTTGTGTGAACTAGACTTAAGCTGCTGTTATCTTATTACATCCTCACTGTCTAACTCTTATTCCATCACTTTCTTTAGGGTGTGATAGCTGCAATGCGTGATGGGTTTGGCTTCATTAAGTGTGTGGACCGTGATGCCAGAATGTTCTTCCACTTCAGTGAGGTTCTGGAAGAAAGCCCACTGCACATCTCGGACGAAGTGGAGTTCACGGTTGTTCCTGTGAGTCACTGACAACATATGGCATCGCCTTTTAAGCTGTTTAAGTGATTTAGTTCTCTGTTTTTGGTGCATTTTCACATAAATCTGTATAAGCAAGAGAAGTGCTTCTGGATCTGGCTGTAGTGTTCAGGGCAGGAAAGGTTCAGTGTCTTTACAGCATGCACTGCATCATATTTGCCTCTTTACCTGAATAACTAACATTAATGAAGATCTGGTGATGAAATGGTGATTAAATACCTCAGTCTTTGTGAAAGACTGACATGTATGATTACAGTGCAGCTAGACAGGTGTTCATTTCTGATTACCAATATCTGCGCCTGTTAGAGTGGAGGCTGTCGCCCGCCCGCCCGCCATCACATCAGTCCCCTGCCTATGCAGTAGGACATTAAAGTCCTCAGTTTTCCTTGTGGACACAGCACAGGAGGATGTTTTTTTTCACCCTGAGAATTGGTCAGAAATCTGTGTATAATATATCAGTGCACAGTACAGGAGGAAGTGTTGTATCGGCACGCAGTACAGGAGGAAGTGTTCAGGATAAACAAAAAATTTTCACTTTATGTAATATCAAATACATGACTGTTCCTTTTTGAGTTAAAATATGAACAGAATTTTTTATTCTATTTTTTTAGGGATACTAAAATGCAGATGAAAGGAAAATATTGAAATTTAGTTTGTATTAAAGAGTATTTGTGTGCTTAGAGGCCTTTAAACCGATGATTGTAAAAGGGAATTGTATTCATGTGTTGACTTCTGTCTCTGGTTAAATATGACCTTGTGCTTTTGCCGGTTTCTGATTTAAACTTTAAAACATGTTGCAGTGCCCTAAAATGTCCATCTCTGTCATCAGGACATGCTGTCAGCTCAGAGGAATCATGCAGTGAGGATCAAGAAGCTGCCCAAAGGCACCGTGTCCTTCCACACACAGTCTGAGCAGCGCTTCATTGGCGTTGTGGAGAGAGAGGCCACCGGAGCATCTAATGCCAAGACGAGCGCCAGCCCCACCAAGGGCAAAGAGAAGGTAGATATATCTTCAAGATATTAACTGGCTTGTACATAGGGATTCATTTTTTCCAAGGAATGTTTTGTTCTGGTCCATTCCTTTCTTCTCTGCCTGCTTTTTCCCCTCTTAGAGCCCATGTTTACGTTTCTTATTCCGCACTGAGATGCAGTGACTTTTATGGATTCTTTAATTTTCTCTGAAGCAGCCGTGGGCTCCTTGTACCTTTTTACTTTGTTGATTTACTTTTTTTTCCATCCCTTCTCTCTAATCTTTTTCCATTTTCCTTTCCCCCTTTTTCAATCATGCTCCTCTCCATTAGAAAAAAGAAAAGGTAGGCTTCTGTTTTCTGCATGCTACCCTTCAGCCAACATGCAGACATTTTAAAAGCGAGTGTTGGAGAGCAATGCTGTTTAAACAGCATGAACATGCAATGTGTTTCCTGTTTACACTTTTACACTTCCACTAAACCATATTTTAATGTGCGAAGATTGGAGTGAATTGCTTAAATGTAATTCTCATTTTTTTCTTCATTTGTCAAGGTTAAAGTTGAAAAGGTCAGTCATTGGCATGATTTTAGGATAACTGCTGTATCATCCATCAGCAATACATGACTAATAAAGGCAAAGGGCAAACTACTAACCTGTCACTGACCATCCCTTTGCTTCCACACACATTCATACTTATTACATTTTGGTAATTTAGTTTTTGAGTTCCCTGTTCACACATTTTGCAATTGTCTGATTAATAACAATTGCAAATTGAACCAAATAGTCAACTTACTGATGCCTAATTAGCACTAATCGAGCTAATTAGTGCACATTTAACAGATTCCAAAAGAGCTTCTATGAGTAATACACTCTTATTTTGGGCATTTCTCACTTATGTTTGCTGCGTCTCTTCTGATTGTTTTCCAGACATGGATGAGTGTTATCGTATCCTAAGTCTGTAAATGGTGTCCCGTTAATCTTTTAAAAATAGGATTTGTCTACGGTTAGCTGTTTAGTTGTGACTACTCTTGTCCTGTGTTCTGACCATGTGTTTTTCTGTGTCTGCAGGATGCAGAGGAAGGGGTGATTGCATATGAAGACTGTGGCGTGAAGCTGACTGTGTCATATCATATCAAAGACCTGGATGGGGGAATTTTCCCTCAGCTAGGGGACAAGGTACATACTCGGTGTCCTGAATTCATATGGCTTTCAACTTAATATTGTATGCATTGTGTCTATAAACAGTCTTCAGCAGTTATTTACAAAATATACAGTCATACATCAAAAAAATTACAATGTGGTGAAAGTTAATTTTTGTTCATCGTTTAATTCAAAAAGGTAAACGGTCGAATTTTATATTCATTACATGCAAAGATGCTCACAAATTGGTTGACCAATCAGTCACAGTAATACGATAGTAGTAGTGGCACTGTGGGCAGCTGCTGGGCTTCTCCATAAAGCTTGTCAGCAGATGGAAGCATGAAGTGCTCCAAAATATCCTAGTAGGTGTTGACTTAAACCATCACAGACTGCAGAAACTGACTTTACGTTACGCTAGACTTCAGACACCTTTTTCCATCAAACATTTTATCAGTGTAGCTTGAACACATTGGCAGGGATGAACCCAGGGTCATTGGTTGTTTCGGGTTTTAAATCATTCACCTGGGCAACCCATCCGGGTATAATCAGTCCCCGGTTTGTGTCCAAGCAGTGCACTACTCCATGCATCTCCCCTTTTGATCCACAACCACCTTGTGGCTTTTTCGGCAACCTCACTGATGTTTCTGGTGGCTCTACTTTCTGCCAAGGAGCCTGAATGCCCAGTGCACAGATAGCCATAGGTAATCCCTGCAGCCCACCTCGACTGGCTCTCAGCGGGCCTGCCAGCCACTCTCTCTGCAGGCCTCTTCCAGTGCCTGAGGTTTCTCCCCTGCCCTGATAAAGGGTGTTACAGAGTAACATTTATTTATGTAAATTTATTTATGTTGAGTAGCATTTATTGAGAGCATTTAGCAACACAGCCTCAGTGTAAAGCAGAAAAGTGCTCTGACCTCGACAGACAGCTTAAACACCTATATACCAGAGAAAAAACAATTATATGGTTTGGCCAGAGCATACTGGAGTGCGAGATAACCATTCGTACCAGTCACCTCAGGAATGAGAAGGTCAGCAGAACATGCTGCTGAAGAGAATGAAGAGATGAAAAACACCCTTTTATTCAATATCAATTGCAGTAATACATTACACCAACACTCTTGATTATATTAACAACTAGTGAGAAATTATCATATAAAATATCTCACAAAGATGGTCTTTTGCTGGGATCTGGCGTTTCCCCTGCTGGATTCCAATGCAGATGGCGTCAACTACTGCCAGGTGTACCTCACTTCTCCGAGGGATTTAGGGCAGCAACTTAAGATGTGCTACAGGGCCCTGAGTGGCTCAGCAGGCTAAGACACGGACACTATGACCAGAGGATCGCGAGTTTGAGTGCTGTTCCCAATCATTGCAGCATTTTATATACAAACTTTACCTTCAGTCAACAGTATATAGACCTAAGTTATTATTAATGGTTAAATCCAGACATTACAGCTCTATTATCCAGCACGTCTTTAAACCTATTACTTTACAGTACTGTGTTGCCGTTTTGTGTTTACATTAAAAACCGAATGTTCCCACCACAATAAAATACTAAGTTCTGTTGCGTCTTCACTCATTACCTTGTGCTGCTGCTCTCTGGTGGTCTAAGATGGTACTGAAATGTAAACTGCATATGAAATTATAAAAAAAAAAAAAAAAAAAATTATGGGGGCTCAGCAGGCTAAGACGCTGACACTATGACCAGAGGATTGTGAGTTTGAATCCCAGTCATGCTGTTTGCCATCAACAGCCGGAGCACAAGAGATCAAAAATTGGCAGTGCTCTCTCTGGGTGGGTAGATGGCACTCTCACTCTCTCTCACTCTCATATTGCAATGTCTGCTGGCTCAGGTGTCTACTGATTGGTCCATTTGGAGCTGGGATGTCGTCAACTTCCTAGAGTCAGGGCCAGTGCAAAGTGATGAGGAGAGCCCCCTAGCGGATGGCATGGGTTAATTAACTGCTACTACTACATTGGGAAGGGGAGAAAATTTGCAAAAATTAAAAGAAGAAAAAACTATTATGCAAATTTTTTAGTGTTTCTGGACATCATTAATTTACACAGTAGTATAAAGGTGGCTTGTGATTGTTTTCAGTTGGAGTTTGCCATCAGCGAGGTAAAGAGGACTGGCCAGCAGAGTGCAGTCTCCATCAAGGTCCTCAACCGCACTGCCAACACCAAAAGGCTTCTGGGCTTTATTGCAACGCTGAAAGACAACTTTGGCTTCATTGAGACAGCCAATCATGACCAGGAGATTTTCTTTCACTACAGGTAAGTTCAAGCTTTAAGATTAACACTAGATTTCCTTTAAGATTTCTCTTCTGTTTCCTGACTCGTAAATTGATGCGTTGCTTTACAGTGAGATGTGCGGTAATGTGGACAACCTAGAGCTGGGAGACACAGTGGAGTACACTCAGGCTAAAGGCAAAGGGAACAAAATCAGTGCTGAGAAGGTCACCAAAGTACCTCCTGGTATGGCTTTTTAAACTCTGTGGGTCTTTGTTAACGCAGAGTTTTCTGTACTTCCTCAGTTAATGTAAATCTGTGCTTTTCTGTGTTCAGTGAATGGAGTGGGAGAGGATGTTAGCAGTAATGTGTTTTTGGGGAAGGTGATCCGGCCCCTGCGTAGTGTGGACCCCTCTCAGACTGAGTATCAGGGGCTCATTGAGGTCACAGAAGAAGGTGAGCTAATGAGTCGTCCTCTGCTCTCCGTTCATTTACCACTTCAGGATAATGCAGTCATATTAGAATCTTATGAGCAGCTGGTTAATTGGCTCATTGATTGCTCTGTAGTACTTGCTGTAGTCGTCGTTACCCTTTCATCAGTGTCCTGTGGGACACCACTAGGAGCTACTCGAAGTCCAGTCACTACTCTAGAACATCCCACAAAGTTAGTGGTTTCTGAGATGCTGCCACCACCATGTTTCACGGGAACCGGGACATCAGTCACATCACATCCTTTTTCCATGATGATGGTTTTACACTCTGTTGCTACTGACTGGTGTGCTCACTTATTTATACCTGCAGTAAACCCTGTCACATCACATCAGTGTAGTGCTGGGCAATAAAACAATATCGATTTGTTTCATGATAATTTTTCCCTTGATGACGATGATAAGCCGGGACAGTAGAATTCGATAAGCATTAACGTTCGTTTCCATTTCACGTCTAAGCAGCTTGACAGTCTGTTACGCGTCTGCTGCTCTAGTGCTCCTGTTGACGGTGGCTCCACCCCTCTCCCCGGATTGGTGCATTGGTGGGAACATCCCATCCAATGGCTGCACTGTGGAGGCGGGGAGGCGGAGCTGTGTGCAGTTGGGGGGGGATACGAGACAGGAGAGCAGCTAAGAGTTTCCGTGTGTTTGTGTTCTTGAGAACTGAGTTTAGAGAGTCTCCCAAGTTGTGTGTGATACTGCTGCCCGTTAGATCCTCCTCACCAGCACCGCCAATGGTTACACTGTAATCATGCAGCACAAGAGAAACGAGCATAAAAAGCTGTGATGTGAGCGGAGGAACAAGCAAGCTAGAGCTGAGACAAGAATTGCATCTTTACACCGCAGCACAAGTCACACTGCTCGCTTCTCGCTCCTGCGCATGCGCATCTGTCTGCTCTCCAATATCGTGATGATTATCGAAATCGATCAATATAGAAAAAAGTATTGTGATTTTTTTTTTTTTTTTTTTTTTTTTTGGGCCATATTGCCCAGCTCTGCATCAGTGACCACCATAATGTGTCATAGTGTTCTGATATGACTGTGTACTTAGCTCATTAGTTGCTCTCATATCTATTCTGGTTAGGATTTGTTAAAATGTCATTATACTTATATATTCTTTTGACCTGACACTGCTAGGCTCAAGTAAGTGTCAGAATTACCCGTTCGGGATTGTGGGAATGTCCAACAAAGGCGACTGCCTGCAGAAAGGGGAGATGGTGAAGTTTCAGCTGTGCACCGTGCCTCAGACGGGTCAAAGGATGGCCTGCAACATTGTCCCACAGCGCCGGGCACTGGTAGAGTGTGTTAAAGACCAGGTACTGCAACCAAAGCTAACGTTCAGACTCTCAAACCGCATCATTTTGTGAATTAAAGGTGCTCTGTATTGCCTGATGCCTCATAACTTTTGTTCTTCCTAGTTTGGTTTCATCACGTATGAGGTTGGCGAGAGCAAGAAGCTATTCTTCCACATGAAGGAGGTGCAGGATGGCCTGGAGCTTCAGGCTGGTGATGAGGTGGAGTTCTCGGTCATCCTGAACCAGCGTACAGGGAAGTGCAGTGCCTGCAACGTCCGTAGAGTCAGGTGTGGGCTAGTGTGGTATAAAGTATTTTGTCATATTGTCAGAAATCCCAAAGACAAGTTGATTGACACACTGTTTGAAAACTCACTTGCCTTGTTTGTTCTGAACCAGCGAGTGTTCTAAAGTGGCGACCCCTCGACCTGACCGCCTGGTAAACCGACTGAAGAGCATCACCTTGGACGATGCCAGTGCCCCACGTCTGGTGATCATTAGACAACCCCGGGGTCCTGATAACTCAAAGGTAACCACCCCAAAAATGAGCTTTCATTGTTAAAATACAAAGTAAGATGTTTGGTGTGAAAGGAACGTTGCCAAATATGCGATCACTGATTATCGATGCAAAATCAATACTCTGACTAGCTTAAAAACACTGATAGAACACAGCCACATTTATACATTTTTACACTTTTATCTAAAGTCTTTTTTAACTCTGTAATTTATAGTAACATACAGTAAAAGAGTTAATGCCCCGAGTGGCTCAGTGGACCAAGACGCTGCCATTATGATCCGAGGAGCCATCGACAGCTGGGACCTCGAGAGAGCAGAATTGGCTGCTCTCTCCGAGTGGGCAAGGTGGCATACTCTCCCTAGCACTATAAACAATGTTGACCGACTCGGGCGTCTGCCAGGCGATCCATCAGAACTGGGTGTCTGCGCTTTCTTCGAGTGTGCTAGCTGCCCGGTGGTGATGTATCGCTAGCAGTCCGGGAAAAGGGGGCTTGATGGTACTGGTATCGGAGAGTCAGGGACATTGCTAGTGATGGGGAGAGAGTTTATAAAAGGGGCGGGGTTAATTGGCCACTAAAATACATTGGGAAGAAAATCAAGTGTAATTTATAGTAGAAAAGTAGAAAATATAGTTTAAAAAAGTAAAATTACACAACCATCAAACATGGTTATGATTCTAAAGTTGAGATTCACTAAATATTGGTGGTTCTTGATTTTCTAGGCCTCATTTCTTTGTTTTTGTCTATGTTGCTTAACTGCGTTTTTGCTTGTGAGACATAAATATATTAAATGGTGCTTAAGTGTATTATCTAAAGTCATTTTTGCTTTTGTTATTCAGATCTGGTTTACAACTACACTGATAAACATCAAAATAAAATTCTGCCAGAATGTATTCAAATTAAAAGCAAAGCATTTAACGTATATATTTAATACCTCTCATTTCTTTTGTTCTTTAACAGCTGGTTCTCTTTCATTACATTCTGGCATTGGGCACATTTTTCACAAAACGGCTTCATTTAACTACAGTTCTTACTGGTAACTTACCTAAAATAGAGAACCAGAGATTTCTCAGTTGTTTACATTCTGACAGAGTTAATAAATTCTCGATGTTGTGATATGTTTACTGTATCATACCTCCACTTAAATTTCATCTTTATGGCCCCGAGTGGCTCAGCAGGCTAAGACGCTGACACTATGACCAGAGGATCGTGAGTTTGAACCCAAGCTGTTTGCCATCAACAGCCAGGGCCCAAGAGAGCAAAAATTGGCAGTGCTCTCTCCGGGTGGGTAGATGGCGCTCTCTCTCTCTCTCTCCATCACAATCACATTGCAATATCTGCTGGCTCAGGCATCTACTGATTGGTACATTCGGAGCTGGGAATCCTGCGCTTTCCTCCGAGCATGTTGTCTCCCCAGTGATGGTGTATCAGCGGTAGTTAGAAAAGAGGTGGTAGCCACATCACACGCAGCAGAGGAGGCTTGTGCTTGTCTTCACCCTCCTAGAGTCGGGGACAGTGCAAAGTGATGGAGAGAGCCCCCTAGTGGATGGGATGGGTTAAT